>JAWQUT010000365.1:370316-382859 GCA_033807755.1 Ellobium chinense | reverse complement strand
AAAGGTTTTATCAATATGTAGCCTAACATACAACTCAAACACCAGATATGGTGAAAATTGCAATCTAAAATGCTTCCAATTCCACTGCTGTCATTTCAAGAGCATGAAGACAGGTCCACTGCTAGCTTCAGCCTGATCGGAAGTAATCAGAAACATGTGCACAAAAGCTACTATCAGTGATCAGGGTTGATAAAATTTTGGCACCCCTTTTAAATAATGACTGGGAAATCTGGTCAAGGAAGACAGCAGGAGTCGCTGGCTTACTAGGACACTTGCTTGGAAAACTTTCAAAGGGACAGATTTTAAACTATAACCGGCATCTGTGGGTTGGGTTTTCTTTACAAAATTTAACTTTACTACATTAGATCTAATATGAGAGTTTTCCAGAGTGTTCAAATGAAACAGGAATCTACTCATACTCAAATTATCTCCACCATCACTTAATTAAAAGTGGCCCAATGAAATAACAGAATAAGCAAACTCTCTCCATCTTGGCAAACTATACTTTCCTACTTTTCTAAGGGCAAAGAACAACTCCTAACAGCCATATGTTTTCATATAGAGCCCTTTTATTTCACAAAATGTCCTCTTTTATAGGCTAACAACTTACTACACTACTCATCTTTCAGTCAATCACATGGCTGGGAATCTGCATTCATAATCTGACTGAAAGGAAACTGACTGAGAGGAAAATGGATGAACTCCACTATCAAGTGTGAATTTGGAACAGTAACATGAAATGTTTAATTTTCGAATCCTAATTACCAAAAACAAAAAAAGAAAAACAATGCAACTAACATAGCTCATTCTCAAATTACCAACCACAGTCTTAAACTCACCCTAAATGCTTCAAAATAATCATGTCTAGAGATGAGAACCAGTGACTTGGGTGCAAACATAGAAGAATGGTGCACAATGCTTCTCTCTTGTTCATCCTCTTCATCATCTGGCTTGCTGGGTGTCATGGCAACCATTTCATAGAATGTAAATACAGCACAGTAGTGCCGCTCACCATCCATGTCTGTCAGGACTGCCACATAAAAGGATGGCTGCTGTCGCTGGCTGGACAATGACCATCCCATTGGCTGACAGAACTAATAAACAAACAAAATGACGTGAATCTCTGCAAGTCAGATGGAAAATAACACTTTCTTCACTCTGGATGAAGGAAGTGCTAAAAATACATACTAGAAAATTTTCATAAACTCCTGAAAGCTCCTTTTCTGTGCATTAACACTGATACACTATGCCCAAAATAACTGGGACATTTTACTAACCTTTATGCAGCAAAAGCTGCTCACTTGCATGAATGTGTGTGTACAACACTTAGATCAGGGCACAAGAACAATTAGAAACTCTGCACATCTAACATAAATTTGAGAAGTTGACACAGACAACATCTGTCAAGATGATAAAAATATTTTGGAATGTTTCAATTCCACTGCATCCCAAGGAATTATGCTTGCCACCACTATGTCCTCTCATAACAGCAAAGCTATGGAGAAAATGCTACTGACTACAATAAATTTGTATTCCACAAGTAGCAATTCCCAAGCAAGCTATACAACAATTCACAAAGGACTTGTCAGATTACAATATATATGGGATATTTACTGTAATCTTCAATGATCAAAATAGAAACCACATTTGTAAACTATTACAATATAGAAGGTGATCATCGTGTTTTCAGGTTGGGTTCTACGGTTCCTTAGTATATCATCTGAGGCAAAACTAATCTTATATCGCTAAACCACCAGTAAGGCAAAACATTAGCAGAATATGTGGATAAGTCCCAGCTAAAAATTCGTATCTATTCGGGGCCCGACCACGATGAAACTGACTGGTGCAGATGAAACTTCCAGTAAATTCTTTGTTTATCAATTAGTAAGGCTGTAAATCAGTAAGTCATTTCCCCCATACTGACCAGAGGGAGCCCGGACATGAAAGGGCAATCATCCCAGTCTTTCTCTGGGAACCTCTGCAGGGTCTTGCCACAGCTGACACCACTGCCTGTAGATGCAAAGAGCAAGTAAAAAAATCACAAATTATTAACTCATTCTTGAGGGATGTAACATCCAGCTGACACTAGTAAACACTAAAAGAATTCTTGCATATGAAGCTGTGCCTTGATCAATAATATTTCATATTATTGTAAGGATGGCAGAATGCTATGGCATTAAAAATCTTTGTTCAAAATCACATTCATCACAAGGAAAAAATAGTGCTTGGTAACTTGATAATGCTGTGCTGAGTATTTTTTGGACATGGTTTTCGGCAACTCAGTAAGCTAACCAGCAGCAGACAAGAGACTTCAGATTTCCTGCTAATGATCAGAAGACTGCAACAAGCATTTGATAAGAAACAAATTTAGCTTAGTGAAAAACTCATTAAACTATCCCTGCATCAATCTCAAACATGCAGAAGAAGTTTATGCAGCAGCAGCACTGCAGCCATTACTTGTCTTGTGACAAAATCATTTTCACAACACATAATCTAGCAAATAGAACTAGTTAGTCCAACTACAATACATACTTTGGTGTTATATTTTTGTGAAGATCTGCAATTTCATTTCCTACTGGCTGCCAGGGATCCCATTCACTTTTCATGAAAGTCTTTAAACTTTTTGCGGCTCCTTGTCTAAAGCTATCTTTTAAACAGTATAGCTATCTCTTCAATATTGAAAAACAGTATGAACTATTAAAATTACTGCATAATTGTATACCACAGGAAGAAAAGGCAGACTTGCCAACCCTTAAATTTCAAGCCCCAGGCAGCAGATAAAACTGTATAAATAAAACTCATCATCTAGTTCGACTCATGACTCGATTCTATCTAACCTATCTCTCTCAATGTCACTGTAAACACAAAGGCTACAAAAACTTCCCAAAATCTCATATTTCTCATATTTCTCCCGTGATAGGCTTAGATTGCAATTAGATGACAAAGCATGCTTTATCAATTATCAAGTCTCTACATTACTAGGATGCCCCTAGAAGATTTTTAATTTAGTCTGGATGTCTTGATTTCAATCAAGATTCAGACTGTCTTGGTACATTTACTTAGATCATGTTCTGCAAAGTTGACTAGCCTAACCAGCACATCACCCATGGGAGACGAGAAGCAAGACAGAACCAAGTGATCAGCCATTTTCAGTGCTGTCTAAGTTATCCCCAAAGACGACATGCATTGGAAAGCATACAATCAACAAATTTGTGCCTCCCATATGAATTCTATTCTTCAATTAATGAGTCCTCAAAACCAAAAGAACGGTCTCTGCGACAGCACAGAACTTTCAAAAATCCCATCTTCCAGTTCCACAGTGGAAGTGACTTTTTATGAATTCTATTTTAGCCATACATCAACCGTACCATTCATCCATACAGCAGCCGAACCAAAACTTTCGATAAAATTTTGAATCTTGGAATTTCGTTTCTTTAAAGAGCTATCTTTGGTTCTCAGACAGGTCTTGGATAACATTCTTGAAGCTGCCAATGTTCTCAGATTTTCAAGAATTCTCAGAAGAATGATATCCCTTACCCATTGCCTGATGCTACAACACTGCAAATCATTATAACGTCCATAATATTGAATGTGACTAAACAAGGAAGCAGCCTCAAGATCTAGCTTCGAGATCTAGTTTCACAGAAGGAACACACCACTAACTTATGAATTTTTGTGAAGTTGTAAACTGGAATCCATCAGCTTTGTAATCCAGCACTGAACCTCTGGGCTAACACTCACAAGTACTGTTAGGACAATTTAAATGGCTTCTTTCACAATGAGCAAAATTTCATTGATTACTTGTTTTGTAATGTTACTGTTGATAAGAAATTCGAACTTAGAGTTGGAATCTATTTTTCTGCAACCCCAACCCTTTCCCCAATCCTTACCATATCACTAATCCTATTGCCCATCAAGACAGTGCTCATCAAGACAGAAGCATTTAATAACTTTCTGCTTTCATATCTTTTATTTTCTATATATATATGTCCATTGTTTTAAATGACAATTTTGACAATATATAAACTTCTGTACCAATGCGTCTCTTCAGATCGATGTCTTAAAGAGTAGACTTTCAGCACAGGTTAATAAACTGAAAATTGTTTTTTGGTCATCAGAATTCTCAGAATTAGAAAAGAATGTTAACGGCCAAGGTTAGTTGTTCACTATTTTGGAAGTGTAAATACTAATACGCATTAAAATTCCTCCCACAATAGAGATCAACACCACGAGACTCAGGAGCTGACAATTCTGTAACTACAATACCAGCTCTGGTGTGATATTTGGCTACCTCCGGCAACACGACCATTTTTGTACAGTTCATTCAGTCATCATTGATAAGATTAGCACTAAATCGGTCCCATTCTCATTCCTATATTATTTATATTTTGCACACACTTTCAATTTTGTTTCTTTTTAACCCCTTTGCTTGTCACTATGCCACTGCCCATAGATCTGTGACACATCAAATATGACTATGACTTCAATAATATAGCAATTGTAGCTAACCCAAACAAGGAAATGGTGCATGAATCTAGGATTCTAGACTAGGTAGTCTACACTTCTAATTCTGTATTATTAGATCTAAATTCCATTCCAACTTACGAGAGGGAATTCCCTTTCACTTGCATTCAGTGAATAGATCTACACTTACTAACTTAGTGACCCAATGCACGAATAATTTCACTTTTCGTTCACTGTTCTTGTATTCATGGACTGTTTGTGCAATGGTCCACTAGACCTCTAGAAGTAGTCTAAGTTTGGGTAGGCCTACACTGACAGTTTTTACACCATTCTTTGCAAGACTGAATGGACAACTGAATTAGAACCGATGCAGAGGTTGGAGAAATGTTACTTGGAAATGCCAGACAAACCCTAAAAAGTATGAATGGCATGAGTCATCGGTCTAGCGGTCATCATTCAATATGTAGGGTCATGTCCAGAACTGCGGCCATCACAACACAGGTCAGTTTTCACGTCATGCTCTCTTCAAACGGCCAACAACATGCATGACGAATGAGAAACTCACGGTCTTTTTCATGATCATAGCCAACTACAACAAAGTAGTCAGCGAGGCGAGACATCGCCAATTTTAGGAGCTTCCTAGTATCGCCGCATCAGTGGACTCTTCTCGCTTGGTAATCTAATCGCCGCCATCTTGAATATCGAAAACTACACTTTTGCTTGATGTCGTTCGCAAACTTTTCTCGTGAGAATTCGGTGCAATTTCGATTATTCACTGCTTGCAGAATCAAAAGAATACTCTAGGAAGTATAGAAACGAATCAATTAATTTCAGTTCACGAATTAAGATCACCAAGCCAGTTTAAAATTTTCATTTGACGCCAGTGAAACTGGCTGCAAAAACAAATCAATTTTTTTNGAGAAAGGGGCCCTGATACATGCGCATCATCGCTACCAGCACCCCGGCAGCCTCCTCAGTGCGAGGGACCCTGAAGGTCAGAGAAAAGAAAAGAAAAGAAAGAAGAAATTAGTAGGGAGGGAGAGGGGGAGAGAGAGAAAGAGAGAGAGGGGGAGGGGGATAAGGAAGAGAGCATTTGAGACCCAGAGATAGCCAAATTTACCTTTTTGGGGGGAAGCGGGTTGTGTAAAAGAGAACGAAAAAAATACCCGACTTTTTTAATAAATTAAAACTCACACACTATTTTTTCAAGTTTCTTACAACACTGCCTAACAAGTGATTTCAAAGAAGACGACTCCAGTTACGTTTATGTGTGTGCGTGTGCGTGCGTACCTATGTATGTTTGTGTGTCTGTGTGTTTCTGGGTGTGTCTGGATGTGTGGGAAAGAGAGAGAAAGAGATAGAAAAAGACAGAAAAAAAAGAAAAAGAGAGAAAAGGAGAGAGAGAGAGAAAGAGATAGAGAGAAAGAGAAAGAGAGAGAAAGAGAGAGAAAGAGAGAGAAAGAGAAAGAGAGAGAGAGAGAAAAGTCTTGTCAACTGTCATACTATCAGATTTGACGATCGATTTACAATGTTTAAGACACCTGCAATTTTCAGTTGCCAATGAAATCCAAATGTGAAGTTTGGACAGTATCATAGAAAATGGGGTATTCAAACAAAACAGAAATATCCGACGTGCGGATCCCAGGTCTCATCTATGCTGTATAACCATCATAGTAGCTTATTTTTCAACGCTGACATGGGGGAAGGCAAATACTGCTCATTGTTCATTCTTGAGATTCAGACAACATTATCGGTTCTGCAAAGTTCATGACTGATCACTGACAAGAACAAGGTCTTGAATGGGACACGCTGCTGCAGTTTGTCGACGCCATTATTTTCATCGGTAAGGTCCTTCGAACATTTGGCCACTAGCCTGTCATATGGTGATCGAAGGTGAAGCATTCTGGTCATCATGATGCCCAAATATGTTAGGCTCAGTGGCGTGGTTGCCCTATCTGACGTTGGGTAATGTCATTCTGATACTGTAATTGTCCAGGGAGAGCACCATGGCGTTGATGCCTTCCTTACGTTGATGCTGTCTCACGAACTGTCCTGTATTTCTGTCCAGTCCACTTTCTGACATCCTGTTCATTTCCATTGATGGTTATGCCCGAATCTTTGGTTCCATTCGTGTTCTGCCTGATGATGTGGGCAGCAGGANTCATGATGCCCAAATATGTTAGGCTCAGTGGCGTGGTTGCCCTATCTGACGTTGGGTAATGTCATTCTGATACTGTAATTGTCCAGGGAGAGCACCATGGCGTTGATGCCTTCCTTGCGTTGATGCTGCCTCACGAACTGTCCTGTATTTCTGTCCAGTCCACTTTCTGACATTCTGTTCATTTCCATTGATGGTTATGCCCGAATCTTTGGTTCCAGTCGTGTTCTGCCTGATGATATGGGCAGCAGGAGACAGAGAAGGTAGTAGAGCGTCCTCATCCCTCATCCCGCTTCCTCTCCATCCTCACCCTCCCCCCTATCTCCCCATCTCTCCCCTCCCCTACGCACACACACAGAGCCAAAACTCTAACTAGTGTCTATATAACTAATATGATTTTAATTCTGTTATATCATCGAGTATCATCTCAACCACCACAGGACTCCCTCATCTGCCTTCCTGCTCCTGTCTCCGTAGAACCGCCGCCACACCTAACTACAGAGTCTGCTTAGTCAAGAACGAAATGAAAAGGGAGAGAATACGAAGTAAGATACGGCGAAGAAAACAGTAGTAGAGAAAGAAGAACAACCAAACTTAAAAAAAAAAAAAAGTAGCTCGAAATCAGAGAGAGACAGGGATTGAGAATACGAAGGAAAGATGGAGGAGACCAGTAAAAGAGAAATTAAGAAATGAAAAGGAAGATAACAAACGAGCCGAACGGAGGAGATCGGGGTTGGAAAACAGGGAGAACTGGTAAGGAGGGGAAATTGTAATCGGATGAGATGAATGGGCAAGACGAGGAGACTGAATAGAAGGTTGATGGGAGAAAGCGAAAGGACGTTGGGAAAAAAAATAAAGAACAGTAAACGAAGAGTAAAAGTTACGGCAAGAAGAAAGGAGAAGAAGCACTGAAAGAAATTAATGGGAAGAGCGAGAGAAGGAGGATGAGGGGTAGAACTAAGTGGGGGTGAAAGGAGTAGAAGACAAATGAGATAGGAGGTTTAAAAATACAAAAATGAAGCACGTTTCTTTTCCTGCAGTCGCTTAAAAAGCAGCATGAAACACATGAAAAGAATTGCCATTAAGCAGAGCTGACAGTTTGTTCAAGCTCGGTTCAAAATAAGAGTGAAAACAGAGGCTAGAATACTGGTAGGGAAAGAAATGGGAAGCGCGAAGGTAGGAAGATGAGGGATAGAGCTAGGTGGAGGTGAAAGAATCAGAAGACAAAGGAGATAGGAGTTTACCGAAAGAAATGGGAAGCGCTAATGAAGGAAGATGAGGGATAGGGCTAAGTGGAGGTGAAAGGATCGGAAGACAAGGGAGATAGGAGTTTACCGAAAGAAATAGGAAGACTGAAAGAACGAGAATGAGGGGTAGAACTAGCTGGAGATGAAAGGAATAGAAGACAAAGGAATGGAACGTGGAGGATAAAGAAAGAAAACAAGGATAGAATGTACAGGAATGGGGAACGAAAAAACAAAAACAAAAACAAAAAAGAGGAGTGAGAAATAGATAGTGGAGAGAAGTGTGACAAGGAATATGGAGATCGTGGCGGAAGTTGAGAAGTATCAGGAAGAGTGCTATACAGATACACTTAATGCCCATGACCAAAGAAATGCAGCCCACTCTACCCATCGCAAACCCACCAGCCCTGAGACCTGAGCGAGAGTACGCCCAGCCCATCAAGCCCATACTACCCTTATGGGTGATATCCTGCCAGAACATCCCCATTCCACCGTGTGAGGGCCTTGGATACAACAGGCTGGACCAAGCCAGGAACACTCTCCAGTGGTGGTCATGTGTTTGCTTTCAGTACATTGCTGACAACAAGTTCCTAATAAATGTGGTTAGACTAGTGGCACAGAAAAGAGCAGAATATTATCGCTCAGCATCGTCTTAGCGGCCATATCTAAATCTCACATGACTTGGATCACTCTCGAGACAGTCCATACATCTCAGTTAAGTAATTCAGTGCGGTAATCACAATGTCGAACGCTTTTACCAGTTTGCGGCTACGAGCCAGTTAAAATAAAGTAATTTTTATGTTATTTATTGACCTAATTTTTATCGTTGTTTATTGAGAACGTCTTCAGTCAGAATTTGACAGATGTTTCTAAACAGCATAATTCATTAGAAATGGCAGACCCATAGATATGATTTTCTTCGAGAAATAAAAGTTGCGGACATTTTCAACTTCAGAATGTGCATGCATTACCCGTTGCAATGTTCTAGAACCGAAACGTGAACTCAAGAAACATATGCAAATGCAGGTTGCATTGATATTCGCAAAGTTTTACAATGCTACCCAGCAGCTCGATTAGGGCACCTTCCGAGCGCACAACTTTTCTTATAAAATCCTGCAACGCAGGGTAAGGATTATTGTATATATTGTATGTTATAACTGTGCACTGTCTTTGTGGTCTACCGGTAAATATTGATGGGGTTCAAGCTGCCTTTGTTCATAGTGTAGTCTGCTCTCATTGTTCAGTAACACCCAGACAATCACAGACCTCTCGAACTGCCCAACCTTTCTCATTCCCTAATTGCTAGAGCAAAGCCCATTGGCACAGGGTTGCTTCTCATGGTCAATGAGTAAGTATAGATGTGTCTTTGGCTGCCTCTATCCGTACTGTATATCTGCGTTCATTGTTCAGTAACACCCAGATAATTACAGACCATTCAGCTTTTCTCATACCCCAGTTGCCAGAACAAAGTCCAGCAGCACAGGGTAAGGATGGTTGCTTCTCATTGTTCACGAGTAAGTGTAGATGTGTGTCTGGCTGCCTTTGTTCATACACCATATCTGCGTTCATTGTTCAGTAACACCCAGATAATCACCGGTCATTCGAGTTACACAGCTTTTCTCATACCCCAGTTGCCAGAACAAAGTCCAGCAGCACAGAGTACTGATGGTTGCTCTTCGTAGTCTTCGGGTAAATACAGCTGATAACACTATTTGGCTGCCTTTGTTCATACTGCAGTATATTTGCATTCATTGTTTTGGGAAACCCAGATAAACATAGACCATTCGAGTGCATTACTTTTTTCATACCCCAGTTGCTAGAATAAAGTCCAGTAGCACATGGTAAAGGTTGTTATTCATGGTCTATGGGTGAGTACAGATGGGTGTTTGACTGCTTCTTATGTTCAAAATGTATATTTGCATTTACTGTTTTAGAAAACCGTGATAATCATAGACCATTCGAATGCACAACATTTCTCATATTCCCGTTGCCAGACCAAAATCCAGCAACAAAGAATAAGGATGGTGACAGATATTGTATGCCGTTTTCATCTACAGAATAGTGCCGATGGCTATAATAAATGGCTATCTTTTTTCATACTGTCTGCGTTCATTAAATTACCGGAAATTCGAATGCGCAAAGTTAATCATCTCCAGCAATCAAATTAATGGACAACGCAAATAATTTCTTGAAATGTACGAGGATCCTTGATGTCAGATGTGATTAAAGTGACTAGGTGGTTTTTGGTCATTATGAAAATCCCACCCGTCCCGCATTCATGTTTAATAACAGTAATAAGAGGACTTGCTGATAATCACAGTATTTATTCCTATTCGTATACCGACCAAGGCAGTACCACGGCTCATGGTTTGTGACGCTGTTCAGTACACTGCCATGTTCATATGTCATTCAACTATTATTCATTCCCACTGAGTGGCACAGAGTAATGACGACATGTCCACTATCCATAATTAAAGAAACTGCTTAAACAATGATTAAAAAGCGATTATATAATAATATCTTTTATGAATTTGTTGTATCAGGCCCCATACACCTAGACATGCTGAGAAGTGTGCTTTGTTAGTCACCAGTCTTAACAACGTTCATTTGAAGCGTGTCGTCAGCAATGTATTGAAAACAAACACACCTGAAGACCACTAGGAGACTGTTCTAGGCATGGCCCAGTTACCTGTTGTTCCAAAGACCCCCACACGTGGAAGTAAGGAAGATCTGGCAGGGTAGCACCCTTATGGGTAGCCATGGGTTGATGACCGGCGTTTCTTCTCCTCAGTCCCGAGGTGTAGTGGTTGCTTTGATGGACGTGGCGCTTCTGTTTCTAGTCTCAAGCTCCGATAGTGTCTTTCGACTCTTCTAACCAGATCACCCGTCTTCTCTATGGATAGGCTACTGCAGCCGGGCTTCTAGTTAACATAACTTGCAATTAGAGTTAGAGTCATGAACATGACTACCAAAAATATAAAAGGAAAGATTTCCACATGAGACTCACACTCTTACCTGGAACCCAATCGCTACCTCGAACCCTACCCCCTAACCATAGCATACCCTTAACCCTAACCTCATGGCCTCATACTCATCGAGACAGGAGCATCAGTCGAGGTGAGCCCCTGATTCTAATGTCCAACGAGACAGGAGCTTCAGGTGTGAGTCTCATCTGGATATGCTCCAAAATAAAAAATGTAAAAAGCTAGAATAAGGGAACTTTCATGATATGGCCACAGGCTGCGCTATTTTCTGATCTTAATGACCTCTTAACTTGCAACAAAATGTGAACCCAAATTCCTTTGATTATTGTTGCTTACTCACTAAGATGACAACCCAGAGAATTTTCACGGAACCCTATTTCTGAACGCCGTGACCACAAAAGGAACTTGCCCTTGCCCTAGAGTTAAAACTCAATAATGAAAATCTTTATTAGGCTCTGGGCCAATAACACAAATTCAACACATAATTTGAGAATGGAGGGAAGGAGAGGAGGAAAGGGAGAGAAAGAAAAATATGAACGAAAAAAGCAGAAAAAAAAGACAGAGTAGGAAAGAAAGGAAGGAAGAAAGAAAGAAAGAAAGAATGAAAGAAAGAAAGGAAGCAAAAAAGACAGAGTAGGAAAGAAAGAAAGAAAGAAAAAAGAAAGAAGAGAACTGAACAAAGAAAAAAGAGAGGAGGGGGAGGGAGGGAAGGAAGGAAGAAAGAAAGAAAGAAAAGAAAGAAAGAAAAGAAAGAAAGAAAGCAAAAAGAGAGGGCAGGGGGAAGGAAGAAAGGAAAAGGGAAGAAAGAAAGAAAGAAAGAAAGAAAGAAAGAAAGAAAGAAAGAAAGAAAGAAAAGAACAAGAAAAATGGTATAGAGGGAGGGAAGGAAGAAAGGAAGGAGGGAAGGAAGAAAGGAAGGAAGGAAGGAAGGGAGGACAGGGAAAGAAAGAAAGAAAAGAACATTTTTGTTTAAAAAAGAGGGGAGGGAAGGAGGGAGGGAAGGAAGGAAGGAAAGGGAAAGAGAGAAAGAAAGAATAATATAACTGGCAATTCCGCTTAATCGTTCTCTCTTCAGGAGTTGTGATTATCCAATAACATTTATAAAAAAATTATATCGTTTTACACAATAAAAATTATAAACGAGCACTTTTTCTTTTCACTCCGTCATTGAAAGCAGCTTGAAACCTATGAAAATGATTGCCATTAAGCAGAATTGACAGTCTAAGAATTAACGCTCAGTTGAAGGTAAGAACGAAAATAGAACTTGGTATAAGGGTTATTAAACAAAATCTAAGGACTCTCCTGCAGGAATGTTCGAAGTTGTTTTCAAGCCGTACCCTAACCCCAACTGAGCCCTTAAAACTTCTCCTAATCCAGCCTCTGACCCAAAATCTATCCTAAGCCATTATCCCTAAACTCTGCCCCCTACCCTGAACTATAAAACACATCTTGGAAGAGCCCGTAGAATTTGTTGAGTTATTGTTAGTGAGAATACTGGGATTTAGTAAAAGAAGCCCAACTTTAGTAAGCCATCCTGTTTGCTCGTCTGCGTGTCTGGTGGTATGTCCGTTTCTTCGTTGTCTTAACTTCCACTCACGTTATTTGGAAGGATTGATGAACAGAACGAAAGACAACACAATCACACTCTCTCTCTCTCTCTCTCTCTCTCTCTCTCTCTCTCTCTCTCTCTCTC
>JAWQUT010000365.1:339722-362380 GCA_033807755.1 Ellobium chinense | reverse complement strand
AAAAAAAAAAAAAAACCAACTCCCCAAACTTAGACTTCTTAGACTTCTGCTCTTTATGCGCACATACTTTGTGTTTGCTCAAGGTTTCGTTTATAGTATCAGATGAGAATTCCACAGAAAGAACGTTTATGAATGTGTGATATATGGTGTGTGTGCTTGTCTGAAGGAGAGAGAGAGAGAGAAAGAGAAAGAAAGAGAGAGAGAGAGTGGGAGAGAGAGAGAGTGGGAGAGAGAGAGATGAATAGAAGGATGTTTGTTAAGAAGACGAAATAATTTGTAGATCTGTCTTTGTATTAGGCGACTAGAGCGTGTCATGGGAATGAGCAATATACAAATGTAACGCATTATTGTTGTCATTATTATTAGCCAAGGGATTAGACTAGAGACAATAACTAGCATCAAATATTGCCATGAATATGAAACATACAGACCATGTAGATATACGAATCAGTTATTGATTTCACTGAAGGAAACTTACTGTGATCAAGTAAATAATCTGATCTTACATCTTAATGAAACCCACGGAAGAGAGGCACCAGATACATAAGGTTCTGTTGCGAAATTGCAAATCAAATGAAAGAAACCATGAGGGTAATCAGAACTGTGTAAACAAGCTTCGAAATAGTAAGCATATTGAGCCGGAATTGTTACGCATAGGCCTGTAATTGTACTTTCACTTTTGGGTAATTATACTTTCACTTTTGGGTCCTTAGGGGTTATATTTCATCTCCCCTTTTCCCTCTGTTGGCTTCCAGTAATAAGGGCTCCAAGGGGCAAAGTTTGTAATCATGGGAAACTGTATCCATNAAACTGTGTCCATTTTACTTTATTTTGCCAGGCACTATTTAGCCCCGGGCTGGAACTGCCAGGTCAAGGGTATGCTCAGGCGGAAGAGGAGGGATTTGGCTTTGACCAGTGAAAAATGTAAATAGCAACCAAGCTCAAAATTTCAATGGGCTTGCTAGGGTTGGGTAAGTCTTAAAATATGAGCCACGTAATGAGATTTAATCTGGTATGGGTCTAGGTGAAAGCTAAACCTTTGGGTTCAGATCGCAGCTCAGAATGTTAATATAGCCCATAGAGGTAAAAAGGGCCCAATCCCATTACAGGTCTGTAACCATATCGACTTCGGTAGTACAAATAAAATAACAGAAATCTCTCTCGGTACAATGAGAACCTAGACGACGTTGTCCCATGGGCACTAGAGCGCAAATCTCATGACGTCACGCGGCTCGTTAATACTCGTTCCCTGTTTTACAATTTCCCTGGCTAATGTGGTAAAATATAACCGAATGCATTCTTTGATGTGGATGTGACTAACTCTTTCTTTCCCGCTGTTTTTTTTTTCTTTTCTTTCCTTTTCTTTTCTCTTTTTTTTTCTCTTCTCTTTGCCTATCTTTCTTTCTTTCTTTCTTTCTTTCTTTCTTTCTTTCTTTCTTTCCTTTTCTCATTTCCTTCCCTAAGTTCTCATTTCTTTTGAAACTGTGTTATTGTCCCAGAGCCTAATAAAGACTTTAAATCTTGAATTTTAAATCTTCAAATTTCTGGACTTCCCCTACCACAGCGTTGTACCTGAGACACACTTTTAACACCTACNAGGGTGTGCTCAGGCGGAAGAGGAGGGGTTTGGCATTGACCAGTGAAAAATGTAGGGTCTGTTTACAAATAGCAACCAAGCTCAAAATTTCAATGGGCTTGCTAGGGTTGGGTAAGTCTTAAAATTTGGGCCACATAATGAGCTTCAATCTGGTATGGGTCTGGGTGAAAGCTAAAACTTTGGATTCAGAGGGCAGCTCAAAATGTTATTATAGCCTACAGAGGAAAAAAGGGTCCAATCCCATTACAAGTCTGTAACCATATTGACTTCGGTAGTACAAATAAAATCACAGAAATCTCTCTCGGTACAATGAAAACAACGACGTTGTCCCATGGGCACTAGAGCGCAAATCTCATGACGTCACGCGGCTCGTTAATACTCGTTCCCTATTTTACAATTTCCCTGGCTAATGTGGTAAAATATAACTGAATGCATTTTTTGATGTGGATGTGACTAACTCTTTCTTTCCCGCAGTTATTTTTCCTTTTCTCTTCTTTTCTTTTCTCTTTTTTTTCTTCTCTTTGCCTTTCTTTCTTTTCTTTCTTTCTTTCTTTCTTTCTTTCTTTCTTTCTTTCTTTCTTTCTTCCTTTCTTTCTTTCTTTCTTTACTTTTCTCATTTCCTTCCCTAAGTTCTCATTTCTTTTGAAACTGTGTTATTGTCCCAGAGCCTAATAAAGACTTTAAATCTTGAATTTTAAATCTTCAAATTTCTGGACTTCCCCTACCACAGCGTTGTACCTGAGACACACCTTTAACACCTACATGCCGCCTTTTCTCCCTTTTCCTACTCCAAATGTAGCCTGACGGTTGCCACAGCGAGAAACGTGCAATACGCGAGTACTAAGAAAAATACTTTGCCTTTTTTTGAAAGCCCGGTGTGTTAAAACTAAAACATTTGTGAATTATCAATCTGGCACTGGATCCTACTGCAATTTGTCTGGATATAGCTAGTCACCAAATTTTGTTGGACTTTTTTTTCAAATATTTGTGCTTCGTCTTGTATTCAGGCAAAATACGTGACGTTTTCAGCAGCGATAAAAATAAAACCTATGATCACCAAAACGAGTAGTATTATTAATACATAATTATTACATAAGCACCAAAACTATAGTGGAACAGTCAGTCACCAGACGTTATCTGAGTTTCCAAATATATAATCTATTAATTTTGCTTCGTCTCGTAGTTAGAGAACAACATGTGAAGTGGACAGCAACGGTCAAAGTGAAACTTATAACTACCATGACAGTAGTATTATTTTTATATAGGCGTATTATATAAGCGCCAAAGCCATAGTGGTAAGGAAGGTATAAAGTTCATTCGGTGGAAGGAAATCTGCGGAAATTACAAAATGATATATTAAAGTGTAGAATCTGTGGAATGTGTGTCCCTCGCAGGTTTTCCGATATCATTGTGAAATCTCAGGCTTTAGATGGAGGCCGAAAGTCGTCTAATACAGTCTATTCCGTTTAATAGCAATAGAGATAGTCGCTACTTCTGTTTATGTACAACATTTTCCATTTAACAAAATGTTATATTTCTGTGTAAAAGCCACTGGAAAAGCACGACTCCTTTTAATCGCAACTTTTTCTGTGTTCGCAAGGAATTGCGATAAAGTGGAGTTGACTATTCTAGAATATTTTGTTGCCATTGACAGGACTGGAAGTTGACCGTGTGGCTGCTTGGTTGAGGAACCGGTTTTGTTGCAAACCGGACATTCTCATAGTTGCTCGGTCCTCCTCTCTAGGAGCCGAATCAGTGGTAGCTCTTCTTCTTGTACCTGTTAGGATGAACTAAAGAAGCGGTCCTAGCATTCTGTAGGAGATTCTGAGCAGTCGAAGTATGTCTCTGAGCAAGCCAAAATGGCTGCCAATGATGCGGAAGAACTAGTAGAGAGTGTGCTGACTTGCGAGTGGTGTTTAATAAATTTATATTTTTGCCTCATTTATAAGCATATATCCCGCTTTTGATTCCTGCCACATTCCCCTCCGACAGAAGATTGTTGATTATAAAAAAAAATTCCATTAATAAAATTTTGAGGCCGTAAATGGTGACCACCATTTTGCCGGTCTCCCACTTCCGAAGTTCTACCTAACATCTACAAGCTCTGCACCACTCACAAGTCAGCGCACTCTTTTCTAGTCCTTCCGCATCAGTCGCAACCATCTTGGCTTGCTTAGAGACTGTTTATTTCGTTTCTTAGAGTCTTCAAGCTGATTCCGTATATTGAGGGTTTAGAGCTGGAGAAAGCCCGGAACTTAAGCGAGGTGCGATTTTGTATTTTCCTTTCTTCTCACAGTCAGAACTTTTTCCTGCCAAGCTTATTTTCTGAAATTCCGCTGAGGTGTTTGGGACCTGGCATTACATTATAATGTATTGGCAAAATTATGATTTGTTGGTTTTTTTTTCAACTTTGGTAAACAAATTTCTCCTTTTTTTTTTTTTTTTGGCGAGTTTCAGGTTTATTTATTCGTAGGCCTTACGCTAAACATCGAACATACAAAGGTCGATAACAATCACTCCCGACAAAACAGCATTAACTGCAAAACTCAGACAACAGAAGATCAACTCTAGATCTAGGAACAATACTGTACTATATTTAGTTCATATGCCATCCAGCCTTATCCTCCCCTCTGTCGCCCTTACACATCTCACCATGTGCATTTAGACTAGTCTGTTTGTGATGTTTCCTAAATAACAATAATGATAAATAAATAGTAATAATAATAATAAGGCAGCAAATAAATCTCGTATCCAGGTTGTTACGCGATTTTACACCTTTGTCACCATAGAAGGGGGAATATACAGTACCTCTGCCATTTACAGACGCTGATCACTAGCATTTTGGCAATATCTTTCACTGCCTATAGCCAGGTACCTATTTTACAGACTGGTGGCCCGAGAAAAATTTGAATGAAATGCTTTCCCAAGGCACCTACAACACGACCGTGGTCAGGAATCAAACTCACGACTCTTAGATCCTGAGTCCAACGCAGCAACCATACGGCCATGTTGCTCCACGGTAACAGATTTTACAAAATGTAAACAGCTATCGATTAGAAGTGAAAAATAAAAGTGGCACTGACCTAGCAGATAGATATACTCCTAAAAATAATTATTTAAAACATATTAGTATTATGGCCTCTTTGGGCCATACAGATTCTGACAATAAAGTAATCAATGACCAGCGCCTGTCAGAAGTGCACAGGCATCGGAACGTGCCGAGATCCATGGAAGAGAAGCTGAACGCGGCAGGTGACCCAAATCATTCGACATAATGAAACATAAATCAGAAACGATGTATATTTCTAGATGTATATGATCAAACTATCAGGAAATTCCAAATTGTTTGGTTTATATCCATAAGAAAGGAATAATATAACAAAGACTGCCTGTGTGAGAAGCGACAAATCACTGACAACAACTACGAGGCAATGTTTAGGCCTGTCCAAAACACATCCTTAGGTTAACCACGGTATAAAGATGATTACAGGAAACTCGTCTTGTCTTCACAAGTAATTCATGAAAATAGTTGACTTACGAGAATTGGAATTTGCACATGAACCTGAGAAGCGTAATAGTTCATATAGGTATCTAGTCTGAGATTATTAGGTTAATCAATTATCATCATCTTCATCATTTTCAATCTTCATAGTCATCATCATCAATTATTTTCATCATTCATCATCATCATCATCATCATCACAGGTATTATAATAATGCAGAATACCAGCGATGTCCCCTTATTTTATTCTCATCATAGCTATAAGACTAAGTTTAGGATAGCAGTCGCTAAGCATGACCTTAGGAAAANAGAAATGAAACAAGAGTTAAAACTTTCACAATAAAAGCAACCACATTAAGAAGAAAAAGAAAAGACAAGCTTGGAAGAGTGAGTTAGAAGTCAGTTATGATCGATTACGTGAGACAGTCTTAAAATAGCTGNTGGATGTCATGGAATTATTTGCATTAGACAAAATGACTGGGTATGTGGAGATTGTGTTTTCTTTTGTGTCATTAGATCTGCATGTTTAATAATATTCTTTAGCTGCGTATGCTAATAAATTATTAGACAATCCTTTTAGATCCTAGCTACTGATTTCAATACTAATAGTATAGATAATGTTTTTTTTTAACGGCTAAATTATAGAGGCTGAAGTGAGTACAGTATTTTGTTGTTAGCGAATGAGATAATTATTAAAAGAAACAAATAAATAAAGATTCCCTTGTAAAAAACTTAAGAAAATTAACAAGGTCCTGGGCTGTTTGTCTGATTCATGTAATTTGACGAAATGGCAAGCCATACATCTCTTCCTTAGCAAAGGAAGTATCATGGCTGCGACTAATGCCGAAGATAAAAAAAATAATCTTTGACATGCCGGTGGCGTTTGCCTTACTTTTATATCTTTGCCTCATTCATTAGCATAAATATTGCAATTAATTCTTGCTACGTCCTCTCCGACACAAGGCCGTTGATAAGAAGTCCCGCTAACAAGTTTGAAACCGGAAATGGTTACCGCCAGGTTTCTGAGCTTTTTCTTCCGGTTTTGTACAAACTGTGACACAAATCCCTAGTAGGTGTGCACCCTTCCCTACTGAGACTGGCGTGCACCTACCAAAAACGTACCTCGATATTTCCTTTGCTAATGAAAGGGGTTTGGCGTGCCCTTTCGTCACATTGCAGGGACCACACAATCGAAGTTTAGCAGAGTACGAGGTATCATCTTTCTTGGAAGTCGAGTTCACAAACATAGCAAGCATCCACGCGCAAACGCACAACCACACACTCACACACACCCACACACACCCATACACATACACATACACATACAAAATTTTTCAGCAGATTAGTTGACATTTTACATTACACAGAACTTGATTTAATAAATATTAATATCAAGGTTTGGAGCAATCAACAGCCTAGTGCACGCAGGTACAGATTTAGAGTTTTATGCCCATGGCATGTCACGTTGCCAAGACGTCATTCCAAAGTTATTCACAGTAATAAATAACATTTATTTTCAGTGCTTAACCTCATGGAGCAGCTGCAACCTCTGAGCCATACTCCCACAGAAACAGTACACGCGCATACACATCAATTGATACAGTATAATAAATTAAAGACAGGCACGGCCTCCAAGAACGTGAGAAATAGTCGGTTTCCACGATCGGAAGGCAAACATTTTTATATTTTTTTTACTTTTTTAAGCTTAGATTTACAAGTAAACCATTTCTCAAAACAATTTTAGTGATTTCATTGCCTAAGAAACTCTTACTAACCGGCTTTATGTGATATTGTGAAAATCACGACACGATAAATTGCATCCTTAAACGTGCATTCTCGGAATAGAAGTTCTTATGACAAGAAAAAAAGACTTGAGGGTGGGGGTGCGGGAAGACCATAATGAATAAATAAATAGGTACATAAAAAGACAGGGTAAAAATAAAGAGGTAGGAACCAAAAAAAAAAAAAGAAGAAGAAAAAGCTACTACCTTGGATTTCCTGGGCATCGGAACTCATGTGATGTCCTGTTCGCCATAGATATAGTATGGTCCCGCTGATCTCTATAATGGTATTTATGTTCGAAACTTTGTAGGTCTGTTACACGTGCTTTATGTGCAAGGCAGCTATTCTGGCATAATTTATCATGCAGATAAGGTATAGAGATCTTCTTGGTTGGCTGCCCAGCAGATTATATTCTGCATTTTGTGTACAGGATAGCTGCACTGGTACAGTTTAGTCTCGCAGTCAGTCAAATTCAGATGTAAATCGCTTTTTTGCTTATCAAATTGTTGGTATGGCATAAAAGCTTAATGTGGGTAGCTTGACTGAGTGGAAAAAATGAGTCATTTTGACTGGCTTCAAGATGTTTGCATCATGCAGGTTTGGAAGGGAATAGCAACAAAATGAAGGTCTACCTGTCAGTGTTATAACCCTCAGGTGAAGTCATACCGACCTTCCCATTATCTGTATGCACGTTGTATATGCCAACAAACGGCTAGAGGCAACTCTGTAGTGGAAATTGACAGATCCACGCTCATGTTCCTTGTGAAGTCCTAACTCCAAAGTTTCAGAAAAGAGAAACGCCGCCTCTTACGACGGGCCGTTTACGAGTAAAAAAAATCAAGTGGTCTTCAGTCCTGCCTCAGAATCAACGCTCTTGATATAAAAAGCGTTTTTCCGTTCTTACATCCGTGCCCTTATCGCCAGTTGCCGGCGCAGGTACAGACGTGCAAGGTCTGTGCTGAAACTCAGAGATCATTTACACTGTTTTTTAAATGTATTTGGTATTCATCTTACCATGCTTAAGACGAAATACACATGGCCTCTGACGTGTATCCGTACGACTGATATAACAAATTAATAAAACTATTTAAAGCTATCCATATTTCGTAATATCCAAAAGACAGATGAAACAAATTTATATAAAACTTTCTTCAGGACTTGCTTATCGTTTTAATCATATTATACAGTATTCGAAGGACTGATGTAACAAATTGATAAAACTATTTCTTTAGGACTTGCTGGTCGTATTAATCATTATTTTGCAATATTCATAGAACTAATATTTTGAACTGATAACACTACTTCTTCTATGACTAGCTTATAATAAGCTGCTTAATGTATTTATCATATTCTGCAATAATCATAGGACTGAAATACTAAATTGATAAAACTATTCCTTTGAGACTTGCTTATCCTTTCAATCATATTTTGCAATATCCTTAAGACCGACATTACAAAGTAATAAAACCATTTCTTCAGGCGCAAGTTTCACACAAAAGAGGTTTTTTTTTTTCTATTGCTGTTTTTTTTTTCATTATGTATGCTCAAGTGTGTTTACAATTAGCATGCTCAAATTTCTTTACCTGGTCTCACTATGTTTGTTCGGCATTCATTGCATAGACTACTAGTTTTCGCATATCTTACAATGTATGTGAATGTGCATGAGTGTGGTACAGAACATGTAGCGGATTGTAATCCACCAATATAATATTAATTATGAGTAGACTTTTAGTGATGAAATAGGCCTACTAATAATATCGTGTTTCGTTCTGCTTGTGTTTTCAACAGTTGTAACCTACAATAAACACTGGATTAATCAGGTGAAACTGATTCCATTTCCAGCTTTATATGTTTAATTGCTATGCGTGCTTTGGCACTGAAGTTATCAATATTATTAGTTTATTTTGGATTATGCAGGTTCGATAGTGTGTCTAGTAGTAAAGTGAAAGGCAAACCTGTAGTGTTATATATGAAGAACGTATGCACCGCGCAGTAAGCAGTTTGACAACCATAGGCTACTGTTTGGTAAGACCCCTTCATTAAAGTTACTGTCCTGTTATCTAGAAGTAAAGCTACGTTTGTTTTGATTTATAACATTTTAACAGAGCGAGTGTCAAGAGAATATGAAGAAACTGTCAGAGTTATGTTTTCATATTGTGTTAAGAGAATGTAGGCGGACTGGAGGTTAAAGTGTTTGTTTTTGTGTGCTTGCATGTTCGTGTGTGTGTGTGTGTGTGTGTGTGTGTGTGTGTGTGTGTGTGTGTGTGTGTGTCCTCGAATGTTTATGTGTGTGATTGTGATGTTGTTTTAGCTGTTCTTCCAGTGTTGCAGTTAATGCTGTATTGTCTGAAGTGACTGTTATCAATGTTTGTAGTTTCGCTGTTGGGCGTAAAGCCTAGGAATAAAAACAAACATAACTCTGTAATTAACAAGCATACCTCACCGGCTTTCCGTTCTCCTGGTTATTCTGATGTGTGCTGTTTATGGTGTATAATTTGTTACAAGGAGCCTAACGACTCTCTAGTGTTCTTTGCTGTCGCCCGCAGAATTTATCTTCATGATTAACGCATAGCGGGGCATCAGTTTTTGGATCACATATAAAAATACAGAATGAAAATCTGCACTAAAATTACACGCATTCCTTTAACCAGTTGTGTAATCAAGAAGAATATGTGACGAATTTTCTGGTTCTGATCTCAGATAATCAGTAATAGAGATATATCAGCACATTTAGATCCACCGTTATCAAGATCCCAGCCAGAGTCTATGGTTATTTGCTTTTTTAAAGTTGACCTCGATAGCAAGCTTGCTTCCCATTTTGTAGATTTAGAGAACGACTTCGGCATAGAATGGACATAAAATTTGATTTCCATACTATTCTCTGCTTCTGGAATTCAGATGAATATCATTTGAGGGGTGGTGTTATGACTGCGAAGTCGGGGAAATGTGACTGAATTAGGTTTTTGGAAGATGAATATCGTTTTTGGACTATGTTTTTTTGTGGTTTTTTTTTGGTCTGCCAAAATAGGGGCCGTTATTCTTTTCTTTGGGTGCTCCTTTGAGCCTCCAAGCAACGGATATATCAGTCTCTAAGCAAACTAAAAATGCTTACGATTGATGCGGAAGAGCTAAAAAAGTGTGCGCTGACTTGCGAGTAGTCGTTGCTTTACTTATATCTTACTATAATATATATTATCGTATATAGCATCGTTGATTCTTGCCATGTTCTCCGACCCGAGGCCATTGTTAATATGGTTTCACTACCAAATTTAAAACCAAAGATCGTGACAGCTTTTTTGCCGAGCTCTCACTTCCAGTGAACGCAAAAGATGCCATCTTTCTAACAAACATCTAGATGGTGCGCACACTTCCACGCCGCGACTAACGCGCAGCAACAAAAATTGTACCCCTGTTCAACATGTATTCTGTACAATGACATGGCACCTTCTGATGCCAGTGCTTTCACTCCACCTATGCCTTAAACTGAAACACTTTTGACACTTGCCCCACATGCTCTCCCTGCACAATTTCTACGGCTTGGACTTTGGCCTCAGGAGAAAAAAATGCAGAAGGGAAGCAAATATTTCTCTGTCTTGAAAACGTGAAAGCAAAACTAGATCTGTGTTTTTATATTTTATTGCCCTTGCACAAGCGCACGTAAATATTTTGTGTGTATAATGCTCTATCTAGGATCCACCACAACAACGTTACAACCACGAGCAGGGGCGTAGCGTAATGGTAGTCAAATAGTCACTGACTACCGCTTGGAAACAAGGCCTCATAAACAAACTCTAAAATACAGGCCTATAGCGAAAAATAATCGAAAGAAGAACTACCAGCGCACATCACCTATTGTGGTTTAGAAGACTAAGCTTAACACAAAAAGCTGCGCTGACTATCATAGTCAATCTCTTGGGCCGCTCCACTTGTACTGCACTATGGCAAACTAATGGCAATTACACCCTGATTGAGCCCCAAACTCAGAGCAGCTTAGCTAGCCAAAATATAGCAGTGCAAGTCACTTTGAATTTTTGACTACTAGAGATAACTCGCGAGCAGCTCCTCTTCTTCTACAGTATACGCAAAAAACCAGCACATCCACCCGGATTGAGCCCCAAAGGCTCGCGCGACTAGTGTTAAATTTCCCATGCCTATAGTCAAAAATCTAAATGCCTACCCCGACAAACGAGGTTACGAAAGAGGTCGAGTCTGTGGTTCCTCTTTTTCCATTGGTTGAGTTGGAATGAGCTCATAGTGTTGGCCTTGGCCTAGGCTAGGGCTTACTATCTGAGACTTGCCCAGTGTTGCCACTCGTAAGGATTTACCCTTACGGTAGGGTAAAGTCGCTTTTCATACATTGATGGGAAAAATCGTGATATGTAAGGTAAAGTGTGTACATGTCTCGTTTTCTTTTTTTTTTGTTTAACAGTAAAATATTAGGATATGTTCCACTCATTTTTGCTCTAAGATCGTATGGAAATGTAGGGAAGTCCCTCTCGCTGCAGGACTAAAGCACACGATCAGAGTGGCAACATGAGGCTTTTCCGCGTCAGTTTCGGCCTAGATTTAGACCTTGTAGATGTAGGTAGATCTGTGTTGTGGGAAATGCAATGTCTGTTTCTTGCTATACAGTGGATGCAATTGTGCAAATGCATAAACAAAATGAGATAACCTATGAGAGGAAGCTGGATGTAAAGGCTACAGGTAGGCCCATGCCATTCTTCACTTTTCAAGGAAAGCGACAGTGCCGACTTGCACAAGTCTGTTGCAATTGTTTTGAAAGCTGCCCTCACAACTTCATTAACCAGTGTTGCCTGCGAGCGATGTTTTAGCGTCTTGAGACGAATTAAGGATTACACACGCTCAACGATGAGCCAGACAAGAACAAGGAATATGATGGCCCTTGTTGTGGAAGCAAAGCTGTTAAAAGAAATGGCATTAAAACCTTCGTTTTACGACACTGTCATCGATCACTTTGCTCACATGAAGGGGAGGCAAATCACTCTTATCTATAAGGAGTAAACATGAAGTGAGTACAATAATTGTTGCTGTTATCGTTGTTTTGGTTGTTTTCGTCAATATAAATTATTGTTGTAATCGTACATTCTTGCTTTAGATGGTGAAGCAAAATGTGCTGTAGGTTGTCGGTTTCATGGAAGTTAACGCATCCCATTTAATGCAGGTGACCTTGGGGGAAAAATTGCGACAGTTCGCGTAATTGTGCAGGTTTGCCTACCCATTGCCGACTACCGCGCTACGCCCCTGACCACGAGGACAGCTTTATTGTCATAAAGGCAGTGTATATATGCAACCTTTGCTTTATCTGGGTGCCGCATAACTGTCACGTTATCGGATGCCCTATTGTAATTGGTCTCACTGGTATGGAATCAATGAAAGCCATTTGCATTTATGAAGCGTACATTAACACAGTCAATTCCGATTAAATACAATCACATCGATCAAATGTTATCCTCAATCACATTTTCTTCAGACAGCAAGCAGCCTTTCACACTCTTCTAAAAGTCCTAGTATAACGTATAAGGAACTACTGGCAAAGAGCTGGCTTCTATAAATACCTCCCCCCCCCCCNTTTTCCCCAAAAACGTCCTGACAGCCACGGGACATACAATGGAATAAGCTCTCTTATTTGTTATTTTTTCGGTGATGCTCTTTAGTGACCTCTCCATTAAAATCTGTTAGCCTCATAATGTACTGAAATAATACGAGGGGACTTAATTGGTGTTTCTGCTTTGTTCAACCGATTTTCCAACTTTAAATTCTTATTGAAATACGAAAAATAAATGTGCCGACGGCACAATCAATCCCTAGTCTAAATCAAGCTCACAAGTTTATACCTAATAAATAATTCACTGGTCAACAAATTTCAACTTTTTTTTCTGCCATTTGGTAAACAGTATGTGTTTTTAAGTAATTTTGGGTCGCTGATTTCAGATCTGAAGTCAGATTTGAGCTAGCAGGTCAGGTTTTTAGGATATTCAGGGTTCCTATTTTTACTTAGTGACACTAACATAGAATACCACCCAGAACAAAAGTAAACCACAGTTACATTTTAATTACTATTTTAGACATTTCAAAGTGCTAAAAAGTGATAAAGAGTCCACATATTAATTATCAAAACAACATTAGGGGTAACAAATTAGCAGCATCTTTTGAATGAGAATGAAGTGTTTGAGGCTCTCACACTTCGGCTTGTGTGGAGTGTCCGTTTCGCGTTGAAGAAACCAACAGTAATCCCCCATCATATTTGGGTTGAACTTGCCCTGATATCTGTTCTCTATCACCTTTGTATCTCGGTGAAACCTATCACAGTGCTCATCACTGATGTCTCCAAGATTGGAAGGAAAAAAGTCAAGATACGAGCGCACAAAGTGCACTTTTAGAGACATTCGAGCTCCCAACTGACATTATGTTTTTAACATGTTTCCACCAAGTCAGAATAATTGTCCGCCCTGTAATTTCCCTGAAAGTTTTCCACAAGCAAACGGAATGCTTCCCAAGCTGCATGTTCAAGTGGATTTAGTTTGTCCTTAAATGAGGCATCACCCAACAATTAACAAATTTCAGGGCCCACAAAAATACCTTCTTTCAGTTTTGCTTTACTTTCTCGTCTCCAAATTTGTCCCTGAGATATTGAAAGCCGTCTCTGTTTCTGTCCATAGCTTTGACAAAGTTTTTCATTATTCCCAGTTTTATGTGAAACAGGAACAGGAACACTTTCTGTGGAATTCCTAGAAGCAAATGCTGAACATTGTACTTGCCAACTACATTGTCACTCCTTTCTGGCCATTGTTTTCTGATATAATGATTGGCATCATCATGACTATCCCAAAGGCACAAGAAACACATATGTTTGGTATATTCCATCTGCGGTCCAAGAAGTAAAGATATTACTTTGAGATTGGCAGTCTGGGTATACAATATTTGACTTGTTTTTCTTTGAGAGACCCGCAATTTTTGTCATGCAAAAGTAAGAGTCAGTGTGATGATTTGTTTGTTCACGCCAGATCATAGGAACAGCAAATGGCATTTTCTGTCGTTGGCCATTAAATCATTTCAATAGTCCAGAATAGCAAGCCATGCATCTCACATGAGGTGCCCATGGTTTGTCTTGTTCACCAATTTTACATCCGAAATAATGTCTGTAAGCAAGTTTTACTTTACTTGTCAGCTTTTTGCGCTGATCGTATGGAGTACATTTTCCGCATATATAACAAAACCTGTCAGGATGATTTACACAGCCTCTTAATCCAGTACTCATTGTCTTATCAAAGAGTAAATAACATTAGTGAAGTAGAGCTTGGAGAGCCGACAAGCCTCTATCACAATATGGCAACAATAAAACAATAGACCCATTGTATTTCAGTACAATATACCACCTTCACTGCATCAGCTTGACTGCATCATTGAAAATGATATTTAGGCCTATAGTAGGCTAGTTTAGTTATTGCATCATTCCATACACATATTTTAGTTATTGCGTTATCCCTATAATATTCATTTTACAGTTGGAGGTATTGCTGGACAAAATGTGTATTCGATATTGCAAAAATATCGATTTTTAGACATAAAATGGCCAATAACTAAAAAACTGACGTGATAGAAAAAAACGGTTTTCAGATTTGAAATCAGCGTACCAGAAAACATAAAGTAAGCATATTGATTGCCAGGTGGCAACACCTTTGTTGACCAGTGTAATGTGCAGGCATGTAATCGTGAACGAATGTAGACAAAAAGCATTCTCTCTCAGGATCTTTCCGTTTTTACCAAATGCATAGATGTTTCCCAGAACCTTGAGCTCCTTCTCCCATCTGGAATTCGTTGTCATTATTTTAAAGACACGCAACAACTGTGTTCAAGTATAAAACTGCCTTGAAAATACACCTCTTTCAGAAATGTTTCTGGCTCATCTCAGTGTTGTCATCCAACCATATCACTGTGTGTTTATATGTGTGTGTATGTGTGTGTNGTGTGTGTGTGTGTGTGTGTGTGTGTGTGTGTGTGTGTGTGTGTGTGTGTGTGTGTGTGTGTGTGTGTGTGTGTGTGTGAAAAGAGGGAGTGAGTGGGGGTAGGTGTGCTGCAATAATGAATCTCTGTCGACTGCAGTATTAGAGAATGGAACACAAGCTCACCCCCACAAGGACAATTGAAAGGATGAATTAATGTTACAAGTCTTTCACCGCATTCAGCGGTATAGTCTCATAATAAGCACCAATCGTCTGCAAGCTTTCCTCGCTTTATGACGTCAGGCAACATGAGTAATGGTGTCGTACGCAGGATGAAAAATTCCGAAATTTCAGTTGTATTACCTCAGAAATGACCAGGCAGAAGAAGAATGTACACCATTTAAAGAAGGGTTTAAAGTTTTTTGAATAGAATAATGTAGGTCTTTTAGGCTGTGAAGCAAATATCACTCCTGTCCTTTTAATACTCGTTCCTTGTTTTATAATTTTCCTGGCTGATGTCATAAATAATATAACGAGTCAAGCTCTTTAAATTTCTTGACATTCCATACTGCAAAGTTGTACCTGAGGTACACCTTTAACACCTACCAGCCGGCTCCTCTCTCTCTCTCTCCCTACTGCCAAAAATTATTTAGGCCTGGATGGTTGCCACAGCGAGAAACATGCAGAACGCGAGCAGTTAAGAATGCTTTGCCTTTCTTTAAAAGCAAAACTCGGTGAATATTTAAACACTATGTGAGTATTAGGCTAGCACCAGGGCGAGGGGAAGAGCTGTTCTAAAATGTGATCTCTCGGCAAAAGAGCGAGGGAAATTCTCTATGACATGCATTTCTGAGTCGCAATTCATCTAGTTTGCCCTGTGTCTTAAACTTAAACATTCGTGATTCATCGATCTGGCGGCAGGTCCTGCCGGGATTTGTCATGATATAGCCAGTCATCAAGTTTTGTTGGAAGTTCATATTTGTGATTCGTCTTGTATTTAGACGATAAAATTTGATGTGTAAAGGGAAGATTAAAGTGAAACGAATAATCACCAAGACAGGATTATTAATAAATGTTATATTATTAGCACTAAAGCCAAAGTGGTATAGCCGTCACAAAGTTTTGTTGGAGTTTCCTTTCATATATTTGTGCTTCGTTTCGTATTTAGACCAACAACGTGAGGTGTTTGGTAACAGTAAAAGTGAAACTTATAAGCAACAAGACAGACAGCGGTATCATTGTTATCACCAAACCCAAAGTGGTATAACCGTCACCAAATGTTTTGGTTTTTCTATCCGTATGTTTGTGCTCCGTTTTGTATTTAGATGAAACAATGTGAAGTGCACAGCAACGGTAAAAGTGAAAAGTATAATCACCAAGGCAGGCATTTTATTGATACATAATTACTACATAAGCACCAAAGCCATAGTGGTATAGCCAGTCATCACGTGTTGTCTGATTTTCTAGTCATATAGTCTTTTTGCGCTTTGTCTTATGTTGAAACGAAAAAACTGTGACGTGGACAGCAATGGTAAAAGTGAAACCTATAATAATATGAAAGTAGTATTATTTCTATTTATGCCTATTACATAACCGCCAAAGCCGTAGTAGTAAGAATGATGTAAAGTTCATTTGGTGGAAGGATATCTAAGGAAATTACAAAATGACACATAAAAGTGCAGAATTTGTGGACAATGTGTCCCTTGGAGCTTTACCGACATCACTATGAAATCTCAGGTTTGAGATGAAGGCTGAAGGTCGTGCAACATTTTCCACATAACAAAATGTTATATTTCTGTATAAAAGTCACTGGATAAGCACAACTGAATTCCTTTCAATCGCAACTTCTTCTGTGTTCGCAAGGAAATGTGATAAAGTGGAGTTGACTGTACTATAGTCATCGCAGAAATGTTTCGACAAGCCTTTTTATTAATAACTCAGCTCATTCTGGACGGATTTCTTCTAAATTTTGCATGCAGCTCTAAATCGGTTTGTCTTAACTAAAATGTATTTTTTCCTGAAAATTCTACAACGGCTATTTCAGTTTCTTTCAGAAAGCAATAAAAAAAACGATAACAGGCAATTTACGCCAATTATTTAAGCTCTACACTATGCCACGTCATTGGTATGATTTGGTCAATCCGCTTAAGAGGAATACTTTGAAAGGCAGGGATTTGCCCTCCGATAATTGCCAAAAAAGAATAAAGAAACGCAAAAATGGAACTCTACTCCCTAATAGTAAGAGAAAAAGCACAAACCGCCACCAGTATACAAGTATTCATTCTCGTCCAGTTCATCATCTTCATCATCTGATAGTGATTTTAAAAATAAATGTTTAAAACACTGTGATTCTTTATGAATTGCGTATTTCTTTTTTGTTATGCGGTGTTGAATATCTGTTACTGGTTCTTTATTTTGCGTTTCTTTATTCTTTTTGTGGCAATTATCAGAGGGCAAAACCCTGCCTTTTAAAGGTATTCCGCTTAAGCGGATTGAACAAATCATACCAATGACGCGGATTAGTGTAAAGCTTAAATCATTGGCGTAAATTGCCTATTATCGTTTTTTATATAGCTTTCTGAAAGAAACTGAAATAATCGTGGTAGAATTTTCAGGGAAAAATACATTTTAGTTAAGACAAACTGATTTAGAGCTGCATGCAAAATTTAGAAGAAATCCGTCCAGAATGAGTTGAGTTATTAATAAAAAGGCTTGTCGAAACATTTCTGCGATTACTATAGAATATTTTATTGCACTTAACAGGACTGAAAGTTTACCCTGTGGCTACTTGGTCGAGGAACCAGTTTTACTGTAAACCGGGCATTGCGGTAATTACACGGCCCTCCTCTCTAGCAGCCTTATTAGTAGTAGTTTTCCATTCTGTACCTGTTAGGGTACGTTACTTTGTTTGATTCCTGTGCTTGAACTAAAGAAGTGGATTTCCATCCTATGGGAGATTTCTAAGGAGTCGAAGTATGCGTCTCTAAGTAAGCCAAAATGGCTGTCACTGATGCAGAAGAAATATTAAAAAGTGTGGTGACTTGCGACTGCTGTTTGCTATACATGTCTTTTTGCCTCGTCTATACGCATACATACCGCCGTTGACTCCTGCAACATCCTCCTCCGACAGAACGCTGTTGATTTTTTTTTTGAAACCCATTAATAAAATTTAAAACCGTAAATGGTGGCCATCATTTTGCCGAACTCCCACTCCCAGTGTACCGCAAAAGATTCCAAAGTTCTAACTAACATCTACAAGCTCCACACCACTCACAAGTCAGTGCACTCTTTTCTAGTCCTTCCACATCAGTCGCAACCATCTTGGCTTACTTAGAGACTGATTCTATCGTATCTTGAAGTCTTCCAGGCATTCCCCATTGAACAAAGGGACCGCCCCAAACAAACCTAGCTCTGGTCTTTCATAACTTATTTTTTGTACAAGTCGAGTGTATAATGGTGTCTTTATTTTGCGCCAATGTAACGGATTTGTCGCCTTATAGCCTAATAAATTTCTGGATCTAACCCTGTTTTTGCTGCCGCTACAACTACAGGAACACTAAACTCTAGTAGCGCTAGGCGCCTCCGGTTCAGTCTCCCGCTTAATAGCAGCAATGTTGTTTCAGATAATGACCGTTGCATGTGTTCTCTGCTGGCGAATCAAGTGACACGAAACTGCAAAATTCGAAAGCCGCATCACGCGGTCGACGCTGGCATGCCAATTTTTATTCCACCATAGTACCCAGCGTAGTGGAGCGAAATCGAGAACTGGTTCTACCGTAGCAAAGATCCCCGAAAATGGAGCTCAAGATGATTTTTGTCATGATCGGTCTGCTGCCCGTGTCCATGTTAGTACAGCCAGATGTTAACGTTACCAGCTTAGTGGAGGATTTTGGAACCATACCAGTCACAATAACATTTTCCACTGACGTCATCGAAAAGGACCCAGAGTCACCAAGCTTTGCCGTAACTCCTGGCAACATGGCAGTTTTGAGAACAGCTGAACTTGTTTTCAGGATAACGAAAGTTTTACACATTGTCTTCGAAGCGATGGAACACGCCATAGCACTGGCGGAATTCGAGGAGCAGGAAGACATTGGAGAATCATTGTCCGGACCTATGATGCTGACTCCGTATATTGGGAGTCTAGAGTTGGAGAAAGCTCGGAACTTAAGCGAGGTAGGATTTCGTATTAATTTTTTCCTCTCCTTCTTCTTACACTTAGGACTTTTTCCTCAAAAGCTTATGATCTGAAGTTTCAGAGAGGTGTTTTGATGCCAGCAACAACAATTTATAACGTATAGGCAAAATTATAATTTGCCTTATTTTTCTCAACTTTGGTAAACAAATTACGAAACAACGTAAATCCAAAGACTGATAACAATCACTTCCGATAATACACCATTAATTGCAACATTAGAACAACAGAAGATGTAAACTAGTTCGCTTTCACATGCCATCCAACCTAACACACACACACACACACACACACACACACACACCACACACACACACACACACACACACACACACACACACACACACACACACACAAACACATGAACACACACGCAAGCATAAACACATATCAATGCAACCTACCTATTTGCACGCAAACAACAAATGTAGCAAATAGAATACCAAGTGTTGCTAGGTTTTCTTACTTCTGTTCTTTTTCTGATTGCTAATGTCAGAAAGAAAGAGTGATCTAGTATGCTCGGGTAGCTTGTCAGTGTGTATTTACAGTATTTACTGTCTGTCTGTGACTTTTCCGAAAGAGATTAACATTTTTAAAAGTCATTGATTAGAAGTGGAAAAAAATGCGCAATGGCCAAACCATAGTTGTAATACTAAAAATTATTATTTTAAAAACCTCAGCACTGCTACCTCCTTTGGACTAAACAGATTCTGACAATAAAATAATCGATGACAATAGCCTATTAGAAGAGCGCACGAACAGCAATGCACTCAAACTGATTGGCCCGAGATTTATGAAAATAGAAGCTGAATGCGACAAGTGATCAAAATCATCCGACATGATAAAACAGAAATCAGAGGCTATGTATATTTTTTAGTTGTATATGCTAAAACTGGCACGGAATTCTGAACTGTTTGGTTTATATCCATAAGCAAAGAATAATATAACAAAGACTGCCTGTCTGAAAAACTTGGCACAACAATGGCAACTATTACGAGGCAATGTTTAGGCCTATCCAAGACACATCCACAGACTACACGAGGACTAAACAAGGTATATAATATTACAAGAAAATCGTAATTCATTAAAATCGTTGACTTAAGAGAGTTGGTATTTACACATGAATCAGAGAAGCGGAAAAGCTCACTCAATGATCTAGTATGTAATTTTTAGGTTAATCAGTTATCATTATCATTATTATCATGATCATCATTTTCACTATCATCATCATCAATTATTGTCATCATTCATCATCACCATCACCACAGATATTATGATAATACCGTGGCATTCGATTAAACAAAGCCAATTAATCCGAATAACATTTGCAATATGCACACAATTTTCAAAGTCCCAACGAGTTTCTTATAAAATTATGAGGCCATTTCTGATTGTCAGAAAAAAAATGTTTTGAAAACCATTTTATCGAAAACTTTCTACTTTCAGTCACCCGATATTTGCTCACGACGAACTGATTTTAGCTTTTTAATGTAGCAGGTCGACAAAAATCACCGACTATCAGAAGAACATAGATACATACTATAAACATAGATGGTGATATATCTGTGTATTTCCTTTCGCAGATAACAGCCGTGAAGACGACACGATTAACGCCATTTGTTTATGCAGTTTAATTAAGAAGACAATTCAGTAATGCTGCAATCAAGCCATATAATAGTCGATAGTCTTTTACATATTTTGGCCTGCTGCTGTTCTAAAAACCGACACTTCTTATATTCCAAAATATATTTAATCCCTAATAAGCTGTTGGGCCCCTTCACTTTCGGTTTGAATAACTTCCATTGTGGTTATTACCAAGTATCACAGAAAATAATCATCAATTTTTTTTCACCCACAGGTCTCAGCATTCTTCAAAGACGGATCTCCGTTTCCCCCGAGTCACGCCGGGTTCCTGACTGTGGACAAGAAGCTGGGAAACCATCTTCACTTCTGGTTCTTCCCCTCCATATCAGACCCAAAAGCGCCTCTGATGGTGTGGATGAATGGTGGTCCAACTCTCTCTTCTATGCAGGGCTTGCTGTGGAGTCACGGCCCTGTTACCTTCCGTAAGAAATATACAGAGGAATTCGCGAGACGTGAAGAAACGTGGGTAGGGCCGTTCTCTATTGTCTACGTTGACATAGCCGGTCGAGGATTCAGTTTCTCGGAAAGTGGAGAAGCTGGAGAGAAGGTCAGACAAGAAGACTACGCGGCAGACCTGTACGAGTTTGTAAAGCAGTTTCTTCAAATATTTCCGGAATATCAAGCCAGGGGCGTGTACATAGCCGGACAGTCTTACGCCGGACATTTCGTCCCAGCCCTGGCGCACGCTATCCATACGGCCAACATTAATAAAGATAACTTTAACATAAAACTTAATGGAGTTATCCTCGGCGCCCCAGTGTTTCATCCAGAGATTCAAGATCTGGCTTTGTTCGACTTCCTTTACGCAATGGGAGGTCTCAATTTCGCCGACATGAAGAAACTGAAAGCCAACGTGACAAATTTTCATGCTGCCATTGCAAACGGGATGGACATTTCACAGATGACTTTGAGTGAAGTGTACGCGATCCTTATTCCATATGAAGCAGTCAACGGCAATCTCCTTCACAATTACATAACAGGAGAGTATGCAGACCATGACGCAATGCAGATTCTGATGAACAAAAAGTCCACACGCAAAATGGTCAATGCAGGAGACCAAAGTTACAGGCATTTTAATCCCAAGCTATACGAAAGATTTGGATCTGACTACTTTGTTAGTACTCGCGACAAACTGGCTGACTTAATGAACCACTACAAAGTTCTAATATATAACGGAGATTTAGATCTCATGCTCGGTAGTTTAGGCATCGATAATGCCTTGTTGTCCACGCCCTGGAAGCTGCAAGAAGAGTACAAAGAGGCCGAGCGTCACCAATGGAAGATGAAATACAAAAATAATCTGAAGGGCTACTTCTCTACAGTGGGTCGGTTCTGTAGAATTATCGTTCATGGAGCTGGACACGAGGCACCGCACGATCAGCCAGTGCTTTGTCTGGAGATGGTGAAAGACTTTCTGGAGTTTGGTTGTATCCGTCAACCATGAACTGTGTTTAATGACCATCTCATCGACAAACAGACAGGAACGAACCGTAAAGAGCGGACTACTATTAAAAAAAAAAGGGCTATCCTGAAAAAAGGCCAACAAATGGAAGTAGATTTCTAGCGTCTATTAACAGGCCAAACTACTGACAATGTAGAATTCTATTAATCAACTAATATATAAAATCCCCATTTTTGGGCTCCTACCAGCCAATGCCAGGGTGTAAAAATATGTAAAAGGATATGTGATCTAGATAAAACAAAGAAGTTTAAAGTTTCACATACAATTTGAGCCTTATAATTACAAAAATGAAGTATGTTAGGCCTTTTATTAGCCCGTGGTTAAAACCTGCATAATTGAAATTTTGAGGACAAAATCAGAACAGAAGAAGCGTGACTATTTTCGAAATCAAATCTTAATCGTCAACAACAACAACAACCAAAATCAGTATGATAACGCAAAATACCAGCGATGTCACCGTGTTTCATTCTTATCATAATTTGGAGACTACGTTTAGGATAGCAGTTGCTAAG
>JAWQUT010000365.1:291884-304852 GCA_033807755.1 Ellobium chinense | reverse complement strand
CTTATTGTGTGCTTCTTTTTGTAATTTAAATAAAATTGTATAGTAGGACACTGGTAGACGCTATTATATTTTATTTTGTGTGAAACAAATGATGATGATGATGATGATGATGATGATGATGATGATGATGATGATGATATATCCTCTTCAGCTGTGAGCAATACTCCCTTAACAGCCCATAGCCTCTCTGGAAAAAAAAACAACGCTTCTTTTCCTAAATTGAATTGATGTTGTTGTGTTTAGTGTGTTGTTTATAGTTGGGGGGAGGGGGGGGATGGTGACGCTATAGAAGGAGTCTGAGCCGCAGGCTTGTCACACCTGGGCACTGGAGCAGTAAATGTTCAACTGCCTTCATTAGCTTTGAAGAAAAGAATCATAATTGGCATCAGATACAGCCTGTATTACAGGCGAATATAAATAAGGTGGAAGGTATTATAACTTTGGGCCGATTTGCTTGATGACATTACTGATTTAAAATTTCATAGTTGCAACATTAGTTTAATCCAGCAAATGTGCACTTTGATATATATATAATACAAGACTAAATCCCTTGGCAGTTTTAAAATCGTAAAAGAGTAGGCCTAGCGGCCGCTGTCCGGGCAAAATTGATAGGAAAATTCTACTAAAAAACGTTCACAGTAACCATGAGGGCGTAATATAGCCGTAATCGTGCTGACACGCCGTAAAACACAAACTCAATCAATCAATCAACCCCATTTTACAAATGGGCAGGCAGGCAACGCACCAGCGGCGAAAGAATACCTAGCGCACCGAAAGGCATCATAGACGATTGAATTAGACTCCGTGAAAAAGTTGGACGATTGGTGAATCGGGCAGATTGAAAGATCTATCGGAAATTGTATTTCGTTGCTATACACATTCTTTTTTTTTTTAAAGGATAAACAAAATAAAGAGCACTGATGTGTATAGTTACTTTTTGTGTATTTTTCAACGAATTTACGTGAAAACCGCATGTTTTTACGTTACGTAGTTCTCAAGAAATCTGTGGCACAAATTTAGCTGAAGCGTTTTATTAATATAGATAATTATAATATAAGCCAGGAAAAAGAGACAAGTGACATACAAGAATCCGGTGCCAACCAGGAGAACATATATCACAAACCACAAAGATATACAGAAATGCACATTCAAGCTCCAAAAGTAACTGCGGTAAGCTTCGGAGTAACAGTTGTTCTGTGCCTACTGGAACGCACAAAGACGTTAGCAACAGCAATGCCTTTGCTCTGCTTAGTTCAGGTCGGTGTGTAGAGAGTTTGTGTTATTCCCTGTACTGTTACGCTTAGGGCATGGCTAACTGCCAGCTCTCTTTTTACACAGTCTTGTACCCCTACGTACACATATATAAGGCACACCCGTGTATTTTCAGACTCTCAGTTTGTCTGTCTGTCTGTCTGTCTGTCTGTCTGTCTGTCTCTCTCTCNTCTCTCTCTCTCTCTCTCTCTCTCTCTCTCTCTCTCTCTCTCTCTCATCAGATGTTTCAGTAGCAGAGCGAAAACTCGAGGATGGGGAAGCATTGCGCTCCACCAGTCAATTTAAGAGGCGAAGAAAAAAAAAAAAGACAGAAAGAGAGNGAGAGAGAGAGAGAGAGAGAGAGAGAGAGAGAGAGAGAGAGAGAGAGGGGGGGAGTGAACGGGAAGAATAGGAAAGGGGAAAAGTCACACATTAAGGTAGGGTAGCATGAGAGTGGAGATTTTTTTTGTGTTTTTAGTGAAGGGGGAGGTGTGTGGTTACACTAGGTCCACAACAAAATTTTAAAAAATTGTCACATAACACGCGCAGACTGGTTAAAGGAAGTGTAGATTTTATTGACAAAGCTATATTTAAAAAAAAAACCAAAACGTGGATATAAGAGCTTGTGGGCCGTTAAAAGCAAGTAGCCAGATATCTTAATAAATGACACTAAAAGTAGTTTTTTTTTTTGCTTATCTCCAAAGAGGGGTGTTTCGCCTCCCTCCCCCCCCCCCCCCNCCCCGGCGTAAATAAACCGGGAAGTAAAAAACCTCCGCCTCTGTCAGACAATGGTAGCAGATGTTTTAACATTGCAACAGCCAGTCAGAGTTCTGTAAAATTTTAGTACTAATCTTTGTTGCCTTTTTCTTTTAAACCTAGCTAAACTTAAAGCACACGCGTCCTTAACGCCTACGTAATTTGCATTAGCCAGTCCATTATTGGTGTGTTCATGCAGCTTTGCATACTTTTAGCACTAACCTTTGTTGCTTTATTTTTTTTCTGTAACTTAGATAATCCAAACCCATAAACATGGGTTTTTAAATCCTCGTTAATTTTGCATTAGCCAGTCCATTTTCAGCGTTGTTCATGTAGTTTGGTATAAATTTAGGACTAACCTTTCTTGTTGTTGTTGGTTTGTTGTTTTTTTTCCCTTTGTAACTTAGATAGTTTAAAAGCACATGCGTTTCTAAATCCTCGTTAATTTTGCATTAGCCAGTCCATTCTCAGCGTTGTTCATGTAGTTTGGTATAATTTTAGCACTAACCTTTCTTCTTGTTGTTGGTTTGTTGTTGTTTTTTCCCTTTGTAACTTAGATAATCTAAAAGCACATGCGTTTCTAAATCCTCGTTAATTTTGCATTAGCCAGTCCATTCTCAGCGTTGTTCATGTAGTTCAGGATTTCTCGATTTTTGTATTAACGGAGCCCATACCATAGCAACCGTAGTAGACGGCATTGCCATTTCTGATCTTGCAGGTGCAGAAATGGTGTTGATGGCCTTTATAAAGGATGTGAAATCGTTCATTCTCCCCAGCACAATTTCCGTCAAGGTCTAAGCAACCTGTTTGAGAAGTCAGCCTGGTTAGGTCATACTGACAAGATGAGGTAAAAATGATAGTAACAATTATTATCATAAATTGCGTTTATATAGTGCTTATTCCAGAATAGGCCTCGATCGCTTTACACACACGTGGACTGAAACAATCTCAATAACATCAACAACGACAACGACAACGACAACGACAACAATAACAAGAAGCATCCTACATATCCTTACATACACGACTCATGTACACACACATTGTAATATTTTGCTATGGTAAATGTAAAGAGGTATGGTTTGGGCAACTGTAAAAAAATGATTAAAATATGGTTTGAACAAAATCATGTTTTCAACAATTTCTTAAGGAAGTGGACTTCCCTTCTAGTGTAGATTATGTTTTACTGTGATGTGCATAGCTCTTTTTTAATTCAGTATATTTTGCATGCGAAATTTAGGCGTTTTTTAGCTTTTCTAATTCAGAACATTTTGCATGCAAGTTGTAGGCGCTTCTTCTCCTATTACAGATGTTACGGCTTATTTCAAAATACAGCTGTTACTTCACCACCGAATTTCACATATGTTTCACGCTCATTTTATTTATGATGATTTGAGTTTATATTACTATGATCTTCCATTTATTTTTTTCCTATTAAAACAAATGCAGAGTTTAGACTCGTTATAATATCCCAATTTTACAAGCTAAACCACATCTGTCTCACTGTTCTGCTTTGAGCAACTGGGCTGTGTTTCTTAGGTCTTCTGTGACGTCATTTTGAGTATGAAAAGCCATTTGCTCTAGTGCAGAACTCTGCAAGAGCTAATAAACAGAATTGAATTGAATTGAATTCTCGCAGAGCGGAAGTTGTTATCAATGTCTGGCAAGCCAAGATGGCTCCGACTAATGCGAATGCGACAGGAGACATGCACTGACTTGCGAGTGGTCTTTGCTTTACTTATAGCTCTGCTTCATTCATTAGCATTCAGATCCGTTGGTTCTTGCCACATCCTCCTCCGACACAAGGAGAGTCCTTCGGAGATCGCATGTAACAGAGAGTTAATATGTGCCAACGCCAAATTTGAAACCACAAATGAATGCTGCCATTGTGTGAGCTTCTGATCAAAGTTGCCAGACTGTTTGTTTTTTTCGAGAGAGAAGCCAAATCGCATATTGCAAGGAGCCAACGAAGAGTCTGGAATGTTACAGAGAAATGCAAGCAGTTTTTGTATAGGAAAGTCAATTTGTACCTAAAGTCTGTTGGAGCCAAAAAGGAGCCAAAGTGCCAGTCAGTTATTTCTTGAGCCAAGGGCTTTTAAAAAGAGCAAAATATTTCGAAAGAGCCAAAGTGTGGCAACCCATGGATTTGTACACTGTACATTGTCTGACTCTAAAACAACGCTAATGCAACGTCTAAGCTTCACCCAAAATTTGTCTAGACTCCGCTCATTGGCTGTCTGAGATTAGCAAGATGAATATATGAAAGAAACAAAAACGCACCCCTGGTTGACAGCGCTAAATTTCTCAAAACCTCAAACAAAAAAAAAAACTTAAGAAAATGTTCAACGCGCGTGACGATATGTGACTAAGACATATTAATGCACGTATTCTGGGAATAGGAACTTCCACTTCCAGCGGAATAGAGAGCATCTATTTTGGGAAAGTATAGACTTTAGATTTTTATCATATGACCACTTGTCTTCCTACGTAACACACCGTCACACACCTCGAATCATAATTATGCCGGCCTTACAAAATAAACAACTCGGAGTGAATTCACATTTGAATCCTTTATGATCTGAGCTACGTTTGTGCTGTTCCTGCAATTTGACAAAATGGGAGGCCATCTTTCCCTTATCAAGGAAGTATCAGTCTCTAGAAGCCAAGATGGCTGCGACCAGTGCGGAAGAGACAGAAAACAATTCACTGACATGCGATCGGTGTTTGCTATACTTATATCTTCGCCTCATTCATTAACATATCGACCATCGTTGATTCTCTTCCGATACAAGGCTGTTGATAAGATTTTCCACCAACAAACTGGAAACCGTAGGTGGTTGTCGCTATGTTGCCGAGCTGTTTCTTCCGGTTTTGTACAAAATCCGACACATTTCTAAGAAACCTCTAGTAGAGGTACACCTTTTCTTACTGTGGCTGGCGCTTACCAACCAAAAACGTACCCTCTGCCAAAGACTGTCCACGGAATACCAGCAATGGGTGTGGCTTCTCGTTTTATCTACTGCTGGGACTAATGAAACGCAGCCCTTATAATTCGGATCTTCCATAATAGAAAATTTTGTAAAGCTGGCTCTTCTCAGTCGCTTCATAGCACACCTGTGGCCGTATTCATAATCTTAACGTTAATTTACGCACTGCAGTAACCACTAGAAACTCCCAAAACATTAGTAGTGTTCACTGTGGTGAACGTACGGATTGTGCATACAGCCCCTGGAGTAGCCAAGATCGTGCGTATCGAATGACCGGGCTTCGATTGGTTAATAATGGGAGGCAACTTGAGGCAATCCTCTGTTAGGGTTTGACTTTAGTAAATCAAAGGGTGGAAGTCACTTGCACAGGGTGCTGATTTATTGCAACGAGAGAGACTATGATTTAATCCGAAACACTGGGGTAGTCTGGGATAATGAAATGTTCGAAATGGTATATTTTCCCTGTTGACCTCCTTTTCGTTCCGTATTAAGCATTAAAAACAGGTGTATAAGGAAATGTCAGGACTGGCGAAACATTTTGTAATATCACTAGTTTAAAAAGCAAAAAATAATGGAGACACACGAAAATTAGATTATTAATTTCTTGCTTCTCTCGAAAATTACATTCCTGCAAAAAAAAAAAAATTAATAATCTACTTTCAGTCACATGGACATGGGTGGCATTTTTTTGTTTTTTTGGTTCTTGTTAAATTTTAACGTAAGGGAGAGTACATTCAACTTTCATATTACCATCGTGATACACTGGATTGTTTCCCTTGTATTATCGTTTCCGATTGTAATTCTGCCACAAATTCTTCCCTCAAATCCTTCATCTCTACCACTCCACCACCTTTCAAGCAAACAAACAAATAAGCAAACAAAAGAATCAGAGGTCTACGTCTGTTTTATCGCGATCCACCAGAATCGTACTGTTTTTATTTGGGACCAGACCTTACCTTTCCACCAAATTTTATTAAGAGTTGGGGAATTGTTTTTACTTTCTGTTGAGGGTGGGGAAGGGTGGAGACTGTTTGAAATCTCCGAACAGGCTAACCCCTCCAGGTAACAATACATAAAAGCCAACCAGCCAGCCAGCGAGCAGGCAAGCAAGCAAGGAAGCAACCAAATAACCAACCAGCCAGATAGCCAGTCAACCAACAAAACCAGTTCAGATGGCTTCATGGAGGTAATAATACAATGAAGTCCGTGCTGACTCGCTAAAAAAGTCATTTTGTAGGGCAAGAGAAGAAGAAAAAGACAAAAAAGGAGAACAGAGATTACTGCAAGCATTATTGCCCCTAGTAAATGCCACTGTTTATCAGGGCCAGATTAAGCAAGTATGGGCCTGTAGCATAAACGAACGAATTTTGAATCTGCGCGGCTCTACATTACAGCAGGGAGAGAAAGAAAGAAAGAGAGTGATAGATAGAGAGAGACAGACAGAGAGAGAGAGAGAGAGAAAGGGAAGGAAAGAGAGTGAATATACTCCTCTGTGTGTACGTGTGTGTGTGTGTGTGTGTGTGTGTGTGTGTGTGTGTGTGTGTGTCTGTGTGTGTGTGTGTGTGTTCTGTTAATCTGTGTGTGTGTGTATGTGAGAGAGAGGGAAAGTGAGAGAGAGAGAGAGAGAAAAAGAAAGAAAACGCATATCAATAAGTTTCCATGCAAATTTTTCCTTTCATTCATTTCTATTCATGATATTGGCATTTGCGTGAGTGGGGAGGAGGATGTAAATTACACATATTGGATGGTCGCCCTCCATAGAGCGGCAGGGGCGTAGCATCCATGTAATCTATGAATCTGAGATTACCGATATATTGTCATATTTGTCCAATATAATTTAACTAATCTGAAATGATATGTAAAATTTTAAAACATCGTATTCATAATATTTCACCTACAAGCCATTTACAAGCATTGACAATACGACTTTCTCACGGTTAGTTAGTTTTACTCGCTGATAATCTGAAAACCATACACTGTCTCACAGATTCAGCGCTCTATTGTGCACAGCATATTGCGCCCAAGGCTGTGTCACCAGAGAAACTATTTAAAAAAGGTAGCAAGTCATCTGAAGGAAACTAGATTACTCGTGACTGTTATTATTTTCTTTTTGCGCAAGAATAGCAAGACTCTTAACGGTTTCCTGGGTTTTTCTCAGGGCTGCCAGAAATGGCTCTTTCGGGGCCAAAGATCAGATGTTTGGCTCTTTTTTTTAAAGCCCTTGGCTTCCTAATAATGGACTGGCCCTTTGGCTCTTATTTGGCTCCAGCGGACTTTAGATGAAAATTTTATGATTTTGTATACTTCTCTGAAATTGTATGCTATTTCAAGTGACAGGGCTTCTGTCGTACTTGGAACGATGAACATCTGTTAAAGAAAGATTCCAAAACTGCGTCCATTTAACAGTCGTTCCTTAGGCTCTAATGTATGCAGAAAGGTTGATGAAAATTTATAACACCAGTGTATATCCTGTACCAAGGCAGTTCGAGTAGTAAATGTCTTGTCTTATAAGAAATCTTAACCCAAGTCAGCCATTGACGGTTTCGGACAGCTGGTTGGATATAAGTGCTAGATTACTAAAAAAAAATTAATAAATCACCCTCTCTGTGTCCCTGAATGCGAAAGAGACAGTAAACCATGCACTGACTTGCAAGTGGCTTTTGCTATACTTATATATTTGCCTCATTTAATAGCGTAGCGACCACCTTTGATTCTCGCCATATTCTTTTATGACACAAGGCCCTTGATAAGACGTTCCACTAACAAATTTGAAACCGTAGACACTCGAAGATAGTTACCGCCATGTTGCCAGGCTTTTTCTTCCGGTTTTGTACAAATTGCGACACATTTCTAATAAAAAAAAAACATGTAGTAGGTGTGCATCCTTCCTCGCTGTGACCGGCGCGCGCTAACCAAGAGCGTACCCTTTGCTAAGGACTGCCCACGGGATACGTGGAAGAGGTGTGGCTTCCCATTTTGTCAGAGTGCAGATATCAAATAAATGCAGCCAAAAGATTAGAGGCCTAGAGTCTTGTATTCAGTATATAACCCTTCTGATGGTGACAAAGAGAAAGTATACAAAAGAAATGAGTATCATCGACAGCAGCTGCGCAGCAGACCGGTAATCTGCGATTATCGTGCGCGTTACACGACATTGCACCAAAAATGAACGCGCTAAAGGAGCTGTGCTGCAGAAGTTTAAAATGTCGCCAGTGTAGGGAAACATTTCATTGCAGGCACAGACATAGTTTATTCTACCGCTAAAAAAGAAAACAAAAACAAAAACAAAATGTCGTGCGATAGCATGACGGATATGAACGAAAGTCGAAAGAGCTTTTCCAGCTGCTGGTACTGGTGTCTCGGAGGTTCGAGTGTGACTTCATGAACGGCTCAAGAGAAAGTCTCATCGGCCAACTGGCAGGAGTCCCATCGTAAGGATGTTGCTCTGGCTATGCGGAGGCCGATGATGGCCTCTTAAGCACAGCTGTTTATGTTTTATGCCGTGTTGTGTTGTGTTTTGTTTTGTCTCGTCTTGTGTCTATTATTTCGTTATTTTTTTTCCTTGTTTTTTTTGGTGTGTTTGTTTTTCTTGTTCCCTTTTTTTCCCTTTTTTTTTCAATCAAAGATCGATAAAGTGCCCTGAAGCAAAATGGTGGGATGATCCACCCCATTTATTCCTCTGCCGCCCATATTTGTTTCTTGTCCATTCCTAATTTCCTCTGTAGCTCTTATCATTCGCTTGTTCTTGTCCATTATCACAGATCACCACATGTCATGATGTGTCACTCAGGGATGCAATGTCAAAATGCATTCACGCACTCCTTCATTCACTCTTTCTCTCTCTCTTTCTCTCTCTCTCTCTCTATAAACGTAGTTAGGTTTCAACCTGCGTTACTACCTACCTTCCTACCTGTCTGTTTGCCTGCCACCCTGCCTACTTGCTGCCTGTCTACTTGCTTGCCTGTCTGCCTGTCCATGTAATCTATGAATCTGAGATGACCAACATTTTACCTGTTTGTCTAATACAATTTAATTAATCTTCAATGTTTTCTACAACAATCAAACATCAAATTCGTCCTGTTCCACCCCCTTTCCCCCACCCCCCTATGAGCCATGTACAAGCACTGGCAATTTCGTCAACGTTACCTAGTTTTCTTCACCGATAATCATAGAGTCTTTACACTGTTCCACAAATTCAACGCTCCCATAACCGCAGGGCAATGTACCCAAAGGCAATGTAAAGAGAGAAACTGTTATAAAAAGTTGCCATTAAACTAAGAAAAAAATGTGCTTACCCTCTGTTCCGACTGTGTTTTGTTGTTTCTTTTCACACAAGATCCTTTTCCTGCACGACTTCCAGTGTTGCCGGATCTGGCTCTTTTGGTGCCAAATAGTAATTTTTTTACTTTTTAAAAGTCATTGACCCCTCCCCCTTCCCCATGAAAAAAAATATAAATATTGGATTACCAAAAAAAAAAAAATCATCCTCTCTACGCCCCTGATAGTGCGGTCACAAATCTCACCAAGGAAATGTCAATAATCAAGAAATATGGCCTAGGATTTCCCATTTCAACGGGTTAGTGTGGGATCCTTGAAAGTGCGGGGCTCTCAACAGATGTAGATTCATCCGCCACTGTTGATCATTGGGAGATTTTTTGTTTAGTCTGGTCAGTCGACAATACTGTCATAACATGTCCTGGCCTGTTGTTTTTTTTTCCACGGCACAGTGAGTTCTCTCTCTCACTCACACTCTTTCTCTCTCTCTCTATCTCTCCTCTCACTCACTCACTCACTCACTCACTCACTCACTCACTCACTCACTCCACTCACTCACTCACTCACTCACTCACTCACTCACTCACTCACTCACTCACTCTCTCTCCTTTCTCTCACTCACTCACTCATTCACTCGCTCACTCACTCACTCACTCACTCACTCACTCACACACTCACTCACTCACTCACTCATTCTCTCTCTTTTTCTCTCTCTATATATACGTAGTAAGGTTTCAACCTACGTACCTATCTACTTACCTGTTTGCCAGCCTACTTGCTGCCTGCTTATTTGCTTGCCTGTCTGCTCGCCTGTCTGCCTACCAACCTGCCTGCCCTACTGTACCCTAAATAAACTGGCGCTCTAGTAAGCACTCCATTTTCATTATATATCCAATAATCATATGTAAACTGGTGAAAAGAACCGATGGGAAGGTAAAAGAACGTGGAGGTGGGGGTGCGGATTCTGCAGTTTGCTAATCCTTCAAATGACATTCACAAAGAGGACAGCACAGCAAGGAACACCACTCCAGAATTTCCCAGGCAATGATTTAGACTGAAAAGTCTCGCCCGCCTACACTTGATTTAATGACTGCTTTGAAAGTCCTCCAAATTTCGAGCATTTTTGTTGTTGTTGTTGTTGTTGTTGTTGTTGTTGTTGTTGTTGTTGTTTGTTTGTCATTCGGTTAAGATTTATAAAGATGTAATGTGAAATTGTTTGATGGCATGGACCTCCCCTCCCCCCCCCCCCCCCCCCNCCCATTTTTTCCCAAGCTTTTTTATCATGAGTTTATAAGGGAGAATGCCCTCACTTGTTCGCCATCTGGATGTCAGAACCGCTGTACAGGCCAGTTATTCTGCTATCGATGCTAGGTCCAACTAAAAGGGGTGTATTTAAACTTCTTATTTCCCTCATATACCCTGAGGTACTTTTGTTGGTTGCTGCGATCTAGACGTGATAGGAAAGTGTTGCGGACCTTTAGAGTTAACTGATTCTTTTGTATCGAAATTGGCGATCGGCTATAATGACGGCTACCATCTACGGTTTCAAATATGTTAGTGGAACTTTTTATCACTGGCTTTGTGATAGAGGAGGATGTGACAAGAATCAACGGTGACATGTATGCTATTAAATGAGGCAAAGATATGAGTATAGCAAACACCACTCGCAGATCAGCCCTTTATTTTTCTAGCTCTTCTGCATCAGCTGCAGCCATCTTGGCTTGTCTAGAGACTCATACTTCATTTGCTTAGGACCGTTCACGGAATAAAAGGATTTGTCCATTGCACGCACCCGCTGGGACCAAGCAAACGGACCCCTGCTCTTGAAGATTAAGGTCCCATGGGACTAATTTGTTATTTTGGGAAACTATGCTCATTCTATTTTACATGTGCTATGTTTTCATGAGCATAGTCTTTCTTTTTGAGAGGTGAGCAAAGACAAACGAGTCCCGATGTTAGGTACTGACAACAGAAGAGTGTATTCACAAAATGTAACCCAGCTCAAAGTTTCAGTTGACTTGCTTTGGTTTCGTTAGGGTTATGATTTGACACACAGAATCACGTCACTAAAATTGTGGGCCTGGATACCAGCTAAGACTTTGGGTTCAGAAGGCAACTCGAAAAGCTTATAATGCCTTTATGATTTAAAAAAAAACCGGCAAAATGAATCACAGGTTTATTAATCTACAACTACAACCAGGGGCGTCTCGAGGGTGATTTTTATATTCGGTAATCTAGCATCTGTATCATTTTTTTTTTTTTTGTGGGAGTCAGTGGCTTGTAAAAAGGTCGAAAATTTGATACTTTAGTCCATAAGAGTCATATCAAGCAACCCTGGTGCGGTCTAGACATTTACCAGACTCTCATTGCTTAAATATTTTTTTTTAAATTCGGTAAGTCGGGCACGGAAAGGATCTTGCTTAAAGAGAAACAACAAAACACCGTCAGAGCGACGGGTAAGCAGAATTTCCTCTCAGATTATTGGCCACTTTCTGTGAAAGTTTCTCTCCTTACATTGTCATTGGATGTATTGCACAGAGGGAGAGCGCTGAATCTGTAAGAACGTGTATAGTGTATAGCTTTCAGATTAACCGCGAAGAAAACTAGCTAACGTTGACAAAATCGTACTGCCAATGCTTGTAAATGACTCATATGTGAAATAGGTCGGAAGTGATGGTAGAACAATTGAGAAAATATTGAAGATTAATCAAACTGAATTAGACAAATAGAAAATAGATAACGTGTTGGTAATCTCGGAGTCATAGATTACATGGACGCTACGCCCCTGTAGACTACAATGCACTCATAAGAAGACCAAAGCGCACAAAACAAATGTCGCTTTGCCACCAAATTCAGTGCCACCCACCAGTTCTCTCGAGACGCATGGCATCTAGTCATAGACATTTGTACACCAAGCAAACGCCTAGGCCGTCTTTTGCAGTCAGCGAGAGAGACACCGCCTCCTCCCCGTGCGCGACTTGTCCTCCATTAAATTTGCAGTCTGTGGATTGGGTGGTAAGTAGGATTATGCCTTAGTCAATTTTTCAAATTTGTTTTCGTAAATAAGGTACGTGACAGTTACGTTGGTTTGTTTTTATTTTAACAGGGTGATCTAAAACTTTATTTGGGATTTGCCTTAGGTGTGGGGAAAAAATTGGGACATACATTAAATATATATGAAATGATGACTATAAAGCATGAATCCATTCTTTTAAGGTTTTGTTCATTCCAGTTTAAAGAGCGATGAATTAAATTCTATGTTAAATTTTAGCTAATTTTGTCGTTTTACAATTGATTTGTCGGGAGGAAATGATATAGAAAAAGTGAGCTGAAAATCTCATTCCCTTGATGCGGTGAAAGTTCTCTGTGTAAAAAAAAGATATATTATTATATAATTCATGCAGCTGTCAATTATGAAAAAAAAAACTTTCTTAGTGTATTGAAGGTAGACTAGTGTCTTTTTTCGTATGATATGCACAGATGAAGCAAGCAGAACTACGTTTTGCTGTGTATTTCACACAAAATCTGTACAAATAAACTTAGTTTAACAAGCTTTCTGCGAGAGCTCAATTATATCCCCAGAGTCTCTTTCTCTCTCTTCTCTCTTTCTCTTCTCTCTCTTCCCTTCCCCTCCACTCTCTCTCTCTCTCACACACACACACACACACACACACACACACACACACACACACACACACA
>JAWQUT010000365.1:280446-291827 GCA_033807755.1 Ellobium chinense | reverse complement strand
ACACACACACACACACACAAAGGGGGACCCTCCATTTTGGGTAAAACGTTTACAGATTTCGTTGTTATCGTGTACACATTTACACAAACTGATCTCGTCTAATGCAACACGAAACACTGAAAGCATGGTGTTTAAGGCATTAAAGCAGAAAAACGTTACAACACATTCGAAATAGTGTAATAGTTAGGTTATGGGCTCCCTCTAAAATGATCACCGTAAATATAGTTGCCTTTCTTTGTATGTCTTAAACTTAAATTGTCAGTCTTGAAAAAGTGTTTTACACGAAACGTTGACCATTTTGTTAATAAATTCATTATACATTTTTCAGACAATGACTGGCACTGTAGCCAAGGGTAAAAAAAAATTACATGCACACCCTTGCATGATCATTATAGAAATATAGAAGGGTTAGTATTGGATTATTGGATTAGAAGAGTCTCCTTCATTATAATTATGTGACTTATACTTTCATATACAGTAATAAATTTGTGTATAATATCTTATTTGACGAGTAATGTCATAACACTGTGTTTTACTCTGTGTGCATGCGTCTGTGTGTGTGTCTGTGTGTCTGCGTTTTGTTATATATTAATGTCCTTACTGTTTGATGCTGAATCAAAACAAATTTCCAGAATATGGATCAATCTAGTTATTTTATCTTATCGTATCTTATCTTTACACCCTAAACTAACAATGTAGGGGAATTGTCCCCTCGCCCCATGCTACAACACCGAAATAGAATAACAACACAATTATTAGTGGATCTGCAATGCAACAAAAGCATCCCCGAACAGAGGGCTGCGTTGTTGCATATGGTACTATAGTTCTGAACTTTTTGCTGAACTCATAACCCGGAAAATTTTCGTAGGCAATATGCGGGGACTACCCCCTAGTGCCTGATTTGTCTGGGGTTAAAGGTAGGATTAAGAATAGGACTGAGTAAGAAAAGTTAAACTTGGAGCCGTCTCCAGACTGACACTCTCTCATCTGTGCTTTCTCTTTTCTAATCCTGCCCCTAAACTAGCCCTTTAAACCCTGACCACCTGACTCTAAATTAACCCTCTGTCTGGGCGCCTGATGGTTTTCATGTAAAAAAAAGGTGGGGGGGGGGGGGGNGGGGGGGGGGGGGGGGGGGGGGGGGGAGGAATAGGTCCACTAGATGACTCTGATAGCAATTACATCACAGACAATAACAGATTGACAACACACATCTAAAACATAGACGCCTGCCTGACCTTTATTATATAGAGACCCGTATAGAGGATATGTAATGAGTTTTTGTTTGATATCAGATTTGTGAAATGAGTTATACATTTATCGTATTCGCGAGCCTCTGGAGAGCGAATACGATAAATTTATAACGAATTTCATAAATCTGATATCAAACAAACACGAGTTTCAGATCCTTTTTATCATATAAACTCTAACTAATAAACAAATGAATTTTTAATCGTGAAAAAGACTCTGAAGTGGCCCTCACTCTGTTTGAGACACATCAATTACAACTGAACTGAATGAACCACACAGTTACGCGACACAAAGTCGATCCAAACAGCTGACAATCATCAATGAAACTGTAGACCACAGAGACACTGTGACAATTCAAGTACTGAACTTTAATTCAAACGTTTAACTGAACTGAAACTGAATCGCGAAAAGAACGATGACAAGACCCATAACAGTTCCTGGATTGTGGATCATTTCAAAAGGCCACCGAGAAAACGATGCGTGTTTTTGAACAGAACAATACAAGATTGCTATGGGCGAGGCTAGATGAAGCAATCGACTTATCGTTCGTCGAAATGTCTCTTTTTTTTAGTGTCTTGAAAGCGAGGATACTTACTTGATTCTCTTTCTGTTGTAAGTATGCTGAAAGGTGATACCATCGCCAGCATGACGGCCAGAGAAAACGGAATGCCCAAATTCATGGCACGTGGTACGCTGCTAGGAAGGAAAGAACATACATCCACGTATAACTATATTTTGTTTTTTCATGAATGCAAACATATTTTGAACATTTACAGGAACACTTGTTTTTACGTTACGTGTTGTATACCGTGGTATCAAAAAAAGAAATTACTTAATTCAGATTTCATTGAGAAAGTGGCTGAGCAGTATCCACTGAAGGAGCTTTGTCCAAGTTTAAATAAAAACTTTACTTCTGGTTAAAGCAGCTCATTTACATTTTACTGAAATACATAGAATGCTGTAAAACATTCTCAAGATTAAATAAACTTAAGATTTCGTAAGAAGAAAGTGGCTGAGCCATTCCTATTACCTGCTGAAGTAGGAAAGAGTGACCAGTTTTAAATCAAAACATATTTCACTCGAAATCATAGAGAGGTATGAGACTAGAAATGCTGTTGGGAACAGCTGTTTAATTGGACTTGTTTTGTGCAGAATAGCTAATTGTCATTGGTTGGTCATAACGTGATCTTGACAGTGGAATAAATGTTTTCTTAAGAGATTATAGCCCATCTGTGTGGATATTTAAAGCCATGCATAATTATGTGCGCATGCCATTCAGAATTATTGTGTTTATGGTGGTGAAATTTAAAAAAGACTTTTATTACCGATTGATATGCAGAGAAGCACTGATATTCAAAACATAAAATTGGTCTCAGCCAAACATTTATTTGCAGCAAAATGTATGTCCTATGTATAACATCAATGATGATGTCCGTATTCGTTTGATTTTATTTCCTCTTCGGTTTTCAAATCCTAACTCTCGATCCTACCCAAGTACTCAATACACTTGGAATTTCCCAGAGGTACGTTTCTTTGGTCTCTGCAGTTTAACAAATGGGAACACCCTTTCTTATCAGTCTCTATACAAGCCAATATGGTTGAAGACTAATGCGGGAGAAACCGAAAACAATACACCGATTTGTGAGTGGCGTTTGCTATACTTATATCTTTGCCTCATTCATTTGCATACAGACCACCGTCGATTCTTGAAACATGCTTCTCGTTGATAAGACGTTTCACTGACGAATTTGAAATCGTAGATGGTTGCTGCCATGTATCCTAACTTTTTCTTCTGGTTTTGTACAAATGACGACACATTTCTAACAAACCTTTAAAAGGTGTGCACCCTCCCTCACTGTGACTGGTGTACCAATCAAAAACGTACCCTTTCCTAAAGACTGCTGACAGAATACAAGGAATGGGTATGGTTTCCCATTTTGTCAAATTGTAGGGACCAAATAAATGCAGCCCAGATTTAGATCAAACTTCTTGGTAGGTTCGGCTTCATGTTATTTTATGGTCGGCCACAGTCGCCAAATCTGGTAGCAACTGCTGAATGTTATAAAACCGCAGAAGCATTATGATTATTTACTACTAAACTCAGTACATAACATCTTTGGTCGTTATAATTATATAGCTGGCCTAAATTCGGAGTGTGTGTCACCTTTTCAACAGGGGTTTGATCCCTGTTTCTAACCATCAACATAGGCTCTTGGGAGAGTCCTGTGATGTTGATCTTAAATCTTGCATAAACTTAAACCTTAACTTAGGGTACAGCATACTTAGGCTGCCTGACACTGACATCGTTCAGATCTGACTAACCTCTTTCATGGACACTTTTCCAGGACACTGCAGCTTAGAGCGCTTGACTTATGGCCAGGGGTAGGATTCTAAAGAAACTATCAAACACGAGAGAGTTCCTAGAAAAAGATAGTGTCTAGAAACTTTCGCAACTTTGTTTTTCCTTCCTTAACCCTACCCCTAATCGCAAATCAAGTTATACGAGATAATGCCTACTACATTTGCCCGAGTTCCGGATTCACTTGTAGTTAAGTGCAGTGCCCTTTGCAAATACAGAACCCTCTAATGGCAGTTGCACTCTTCAAAATGCGATATAGAGCCACAGCTCCATCTCACTTAGCTGTCATAGTTTGCTGTCTGCGATTACCTTAGCTTTACTTATGTAGTTCTGATAGTGGTGGTTTCGTCATAAACAGGCAAGGGCAAAATGTACACATGGAGACACCATTTACAGAAGCAACTATCACCGGCCTAAAAGAAGTGCAAAATAGAAACAAAGACAAAAAAAAATGAAAACAAATTCATATATCCCTCTCTAAAGTATTTGACAAGAGTATGGTGATACGAGACTAGGTGTGGTCACTGCTGTGTTTTTTAAAAAAAAGGTTTACTGGGTGTCTGAATCGAACAGACCTAAGAAACAACTTGCCGTTATTAAGTCCCGATAGATCTGACCAAAAAACGGGATCTGTTCAATTAAAGTTGTAAAGTGCTGTAAAACTTCATATTGCTTAAAATCATTTTTGCCGCAGAAGCATTATGAACTCCTCAAAGTCTTTACTCTGAATCAAAATTCTGGTGGGGAAAAATTAAGTTTCCTACCGTCCAACACAATATGAGATTATGTTCAAAAAAAATACAAAGAAATTCATCAAGCAGTATTTGAGGAAATCAGTGGCTTTGCATCCCATTCCTAGATTAACGTCTATACTTCATTATGGATATCAGCATCTTAATGAAATAATCCTAGCTAACGAAAAAAAAATAATGAAAAACGTTAGTGAAGACTAAATTAACCCTCATAGCGATCATCGCACGTGTGTTCCAGTCACGGGCCCCTACTAGTCATCGCATGACATTGTGTTTTCATTCTTATGTCCCCTGATGATAGCACGATGTCGCGGTTTTCTATGCGCGGTTTGCCTGGACCAGCAGCAAATCTATGCCACAATCACTGGTGGCCATATTGACCCTGGTACATCATCATGATAAGGTTTAAATATAAAAATATATCTGCCTAAACCTGTGCAGTATATAGTACATAAGCAAAGTTTTCCTTTTGACATAATTCTAAAGTTGCAATCAAAAGATCTTAAAGTCGATACCAGACGTCTTTTCTTAACTGCAATCTCCACGTAATAGTTTTTGGTTTTTTGGGGTTTTTTTGCGCAGGATTTCACTTTCCGATTGTACCGAGGACTGGATTACCAGCCCCAGTCAAGTAAAGTCATAAACCTCCCAGTCGAGTCGGGCGGAGTCGAGTCCATTGTTAAGTCTCGAGTCGAATCATAAATCGTCGAGTCGAGTCTTAAACTTTAAGTCCAGTTCCCAGCTGACATACCTGGAAGTCGGGTACTACTAATTTTTTTTTTTGACGTTTTTAGTAATAAGAGATGTTCTGATCAAGAATCCACTTGGTAGCCTCTATTTCTATTGAACATTTTTTCCTACGGCCATTTATGTAGCAACTGCTAAGGTATCGGTATTATTTTTTAAAAAAACAACTATAAGTACAGGTATCGTTTAATGTGACAACTACATCGAATGAATTTTCAATCAATTTGTGAAAGGAACTTGTAGACACACATCTTGAAATAACTTTAAAAATATTAGCATTTGTTTTCTAATCGTTTGTGTGAAATTGACACCGATACTTTTTACTTGCGGTATCGGCACGACTTTATAATACATCAATAGATTTTGAACACTTCTCTCGATTAAAAAAAAAAACAAAACACGTAATAATTCCTCCTGGATAACATATCTTCTCATGTCACAAGCTTTCAGTAATACCTGGTCCAAAATTCCCCAGCCCTCTTTCAGGAGAGACAGGGATTGGGGGAAAGGAGGCGGGGCGGGGACTACTACATGGACCACTTGTTCAAGATTCCAAGTGGGGGAAATTCAGCTTATCAGAATAATCCTACAAAAACACTGTTGACCTGGCAAATCATAATTACCGACTGGTGTAGGGGAGGAAATAGACGTTATCCGGAAATCCGATTGCGGGAGGTAACTCCTGAAAGTTAACACTTAAAGGAGTTATGTCCCCTTTCCTGGACCCGCTCGACAATACCCCGAGTTGTACACCATGTGAGGAAAGCGTGTTGCAGAAAGGGTACCTAGCGCATAGACAGACTGGTGAACGTGACATACGGAATACGGACCTGTCTATACAATTTTACACGCCATTAACTTATTGACCGCTCGGCCTATTCGCATAACTTTTAGCAAGCTCAATCATTTCCATTGATATCAGTAACAGTACATTCCAGTACGTAAAACACTGTAGGCCTACAGCTCGATGCATAAACTTAATCACATTGTACATCAAAATTAGGCCTTTTGTGCAGAGTGCCGATCTGTAAAGATATTTGATAAACGTGAGAAATTTGAAAAGTAAAATTGTATCGAACGAAGGCCAAAAAGGGTGTATTCTGCGATACTAGACTAAGTCTAGGCCTAGTCTAGCACAAATGGTCTTTCGATGCATGTGTTGTTTTTTTTTTTTGGTGTGGGAAGGGGGAACGATGGAGGCACAATAGACACAGACAGTGGCGTAGCGTAATAATATTCAAGGTATTCACTGAATGCCCCAAAATGTGCGCAAAAGATTAAGCACCCAAATAAAAATAATCATACGCTTATTTAAATTCTCGTTATTTATAATCCAATCTTACTTCGAGCGTGCCTTAAAAGCGCCGAATCGAATAAAAACCTCATAATAACTACTCCATGTATTGGCCTAACGGGATATTTTGTGGGGACGCACGCTGGCCGCCTATTAACCTTCAGTGTCAGCCTCTGACGTCACACCGCTTGGTCTTATTGAGGCAACGGGACGTGGAGAGTATAGCGCACGAAGTTAAGAAAAGCATTGCACCTTTACACCTTTAGAGCAGAAGATTTCTGTTTGTCCAAGACCATACCAATTTGCAGATCATGGGTAAGAATGTTTGGATATGTCTAAGTTGAACACCCCTTTTACCAATGTGAAATGGTAGAGTCCAAAGGAATGCCAGTTTGATAATTTTGATACCACATACTGTATGCAAATAACGTGAGTTGAGCCGCAAGCTATTGGATGCTAATAGCTTGTTTGTTTTCTTTCCTGATGAAGATCAAGAACAAACGGAGATAAGAGCGGTCTGTAACATGAGTTCACAGGTCATGAAATTCCCTGGAGATTTTAACTCAGCCACTCATAAGTTTGACTCACATTAGGCCAGCATTTTTTTTTGCTAACTCTGTGATTGCGGAAAAACCTGTCTACTCAGAATAAGTTCTAGTGAGGGCTATTTTGGGGGAAAAAAGTGGGGGTGGGTTCGAGATCAAAACTGATCCAGAATATCGATATATTGCGAGCGTAGAATAGAGCTAACCGAAGCATCCTCTCTTTCTTTGTCAACTTGTTGAGATAGCTTCGTCTATATCTATCTCTCTTTCTTTTAAGCTAAAATCGAGATCTATCACTTAAGAATTAAGGGGAAAAAAACAACAACTCCCAACTCCCGACTAGAACTACAGTATTTAAAGGACTTGGTATCGATAGTTTATTATTTGATGAGGTTATTTCGAGCCTCAGTTTTGAACCGCCACTCGTGCATCCCGTGAAATTTCATCATGGAACAGCAAGGAGATGGGGTGTGTTCCTGAACTGAGAGTGAGCCTGTGTCAGTTTCTGAAATTTTAGAGCTGAANTACATTCCAATACGTAAAACACTGTAGGCCTACAGCTCGATGCATAAACTTAATCACATTGTACATCAAAATTAGACCTTTTGTGCAGAGTGCCGATCTGTAAAGATATTTGATATACGTGAGAAATTTGAAAAGTAAAATTGTATCGAACGAAGGTCAAAAAGGGTGTATTCNTTATATTAATAGACTAATAGATCTACTTTAAAACTCTAACAAAAACCCATGTATAAAATAATCCTGAATGCCCGCTCTCGACCGTCACGCTACGCCCCTGGACACAGACGCATGAAGAAATATGGAAAATATAGAACCTTATAACCCTTTCAACAAAGACACTTTTTTTCTCGTATTCAGTATGAATCAAATCATAAATAACGGTTACGGAGTGTCTATTGTGTTGGGAGGAACACCCAGTAAACATTCTGACACACCATAAAATGTTTAATCACAGATTAAGAGTTATCGTAAACTCTTGAAAAGCCTAATCCTCCAAAAAAAAGTTAAATCGTCACACACCGTACTTTTCCAATCATTGAAACTTGTAAATGGCAATATTCTGACACACCGATAAAATGTTTAATCATAGATTAAGTGTTATCGTAAACTCTTGAAATGCCTAATCCTACAAAAAAAAATTAAATCGTTACACACCGTACTTTTCAAAATCACTTAAACTTGTAAATATTCTGACACACCGATAAAATGTATCCCATAGATTAAGAGTTATCGTAAACTTTTGAAATGCCTATTCTTTAAAAAAAAAAAAAAATTGTTATATACCATACTTTGAAACTTGGAAATGGCAACATTCTGACACCGATAAAATTTTAATCACAGATTAAGAGTTTTCGTAAACTCTTGAAATGTCTAATCCTAGAAATATAAATTTAAATCATGACACACCGTACTTTACAAAATCTGTGAAAGTTGGGAATGACAACACTCTGTAGTGACACACCGATAAAAGTTTTAATCACAGATTAAGAGTTATCGTAAACTCTTAAAATGCCTAACCCTAGAAATAAAAATTTAAATCATGACACACCGTACTTTACCAAATCTTTGAAAGTTGGACATGACAACATTCTGACACATCGATAAAATGTTATCACACAGATTTAGAGTTATTGTAAACTGTTGAAACGCCGAATCCTTGAACAAAAATTTTAACTCGTGACAAAACTTCAGAAGTGTCCAGGTCTAGACCTACCTGATATCTTTCATTATACTGTATTATAAGGTCCAATATTTCAGAAATTGTAAAATCTAAAGAATCAGTGGTATGATGAAGTATATTGTATAATTGTGTTTTCTGACTGAGTCTAGCCTAGACACTAGTCCTTTCATCGTCGTCTATCAAGCGCACAGAGAACTCTTTTTAGATAGCCATTTTAAGCATCAAACTTGTTCGATGTTATCACTGGAAGACCAGGAACATAAAAAATATTCAGATTGATGCAGTCTAATCATACATACCAGTTCTGAGACACACAAAACACAATGTCAACATTCAGCAGAAAACAAACAAAACCCAAAACGCAGGGACGATGAAGATGGAAATGAGAATGTATTCAAGTTTCGAAACAGGGATTTTGGTCAGCTGGGACTGCGATTACACCGGACCCTTCATACGAATTTCACTTCAAAAACCAAACTATTTTCTCTTAGTACAATGAAAACAGATTCGGTATACTATACATTATTGTTAAGAGCAGTACGGGAAGACATGCCGGTATCGCAGACTCGGCCAACTTTATCACAGTAAATAGCGGTCCAAGTTTAAAATGCTCGACGTAGAGTCGACAAAGAACGATTCAGTAAACAAAAATGGCCGACTTCTGAAGGGCGTGGGCTCGGAAAAGGGGGCATAACTCTAAAGGAGTCAAATTTTCAGGTGTATTATTTCCCTTGAGCGATTTCCGAAGTACGCCTATTGGGACTGCATCCTTGAATATCTTTACTTGAAATGGCGGGTGGAAGGAAGTGTTTTTGTCATGTCTGCATTGATGGAGAGCTGATAGAATGAATATATGGCTCACAAGATTACATGAATTGCAACATTTGATCAGCTGAAAAAAATATACATTAAGATGGGTTTATTTTCTTGTCGGCATCCACCAAAAAAAAAAAAAAAGCAACATATCTTCCCAGATGACATAAGTGGCACATGGTTTAAATTTTTATTTCAATATCCTTCAACATCATTATTTCCGGTGCGTTTGTAAAACATCGTGATTCGTGTTGACGATCAAAACAAAACAAAAAAAGTGAAAATAGAACTTTCCTAGATTCCGTAGGGAAATTGGTTTACCGAGTCATACAATATTGTACATCTCATACCCAATACACCACATATAAAACAGTTCACCTCGTACCTGTGAACATAATATTACATTATTACAAATGAAACACATAACAAAGTCATTACTGGTCACCCATAGTGCAGCAGCCTGATTCTCCCAGGTCTAAACACAGATTTACACCGGAGTTCAGTGGGGAAAGGAAAATGAAGTTTTTGGGTTTTTGTTCCCAAGGACAACACAGCGTAAACGGCTTGGCGTACGAGTCAAACACACAAATCTTAAACTTGATAGCTCTCAGTTTCTACATATGGCTCACAAACTAAAAGGCCACGCTGCCTCTTTTTTTTTAATCCATTTGCCCTACGTCTCTTCTATTTCAGTTTGTTTTTAGCCTGACGCTGCCTGGCGAAGGATCACTTTAAGATCCGAAAATTCGTATTATCTTAATCGCATTCTTATAATCACTTCGTTTTATTTATTAAAGTAAATTTCTAAATTCTTCACTGATAGAAGATAAGTGTTTGTATTTTTTTTTATCTGTGTTCCAAGTGATGATGATGATGATGATGATCATGATGAAGAGAAAGGAATGCATCCTTGCATATCTTTCATTGATGTGGCGAGCTGGAGGGAGTGGTTTTGTTATACGATATAATTTACTTTTAGCCGTCTCACATTTTCATAATCTTCTTTTTTCCGTGAACGCTTTGAAATCCATTTACCCTATGTCCCTTTTTGCCCATTCATTTCGTTTTTGGAGAAGGGGTGGGGGGACGGGGGGAGGGAGGATTTCGGACCAAATTTGTCCGAAAGTTTGAGGTTTATCCGGAAGGAATTACGTTATTTTGGCCAATCCAACCATTCAAACTGTGTTCATTTACAAGTGGCATCGGTATCGCAAGTAAAAAGTATCGGTGGTAATTTCACACAAAAGAATAAAACATAAGAGGCAATATTTTATATGTGCAATATCAATATGTATGTCCTTTGGTTCTTTTCACACAATATTAGAAAATCCACTTGGCATAGTCGTCATTTCAAACTATACCAGTACTTAACATTTTTACTAGTGTCGATACCTTAGCAGTTGATATGTTACTTGTTAGTGGCCCAAAAAAAAAAAAATGGTCCATTGTCATTATATAGTGGGACCAAACCGATTCTTGATCAGGACATCTCTGTTAGCTAAAAACAGCAGAAAACTAAAACATTAGTAGTACCCTACTTCCAGGTTCTGTCAAAAATTCTGCTTACCGGTGTCCCATGCTGAAGCTGTCNNGCCACATGCTAAAGTGTCCCCCCACATCTATGTCCGGGGAGACATGCTGGCATGACGCGTCATGGTCGAAACACAACTGTAATCTAGTGTTGTTTTATTTTTGTCGTCTCTTCACAATGGCAGCGATGAAGCCTCAGTATGTATTTTTCTTATAGTTATAATATTCGAGTACTAAGTCACTCAGTTACTGCACCGATCGCATCGAAGAATGGTCCATGCAGCCAACGCCCACTTCCCTTCTTCCAAAGCGGCTTTCTGATTGGTCACCATTGATTCTTAGTATGTTGAGCGTAAACTCCCTTGTCAACAGCTGACGAGGAGTTTGGGGG
>JAWQUT010000365.1:212576-259614 GCA_033807755.1 Ellobium chinense | reverse complement strand
CGCCCATCCTCCTCTCCCCTCCCCAGTAAGCCAGTCCACCGACTGACCGACTGACTGACTGACCGACTAACTATCCACTCAGCCAGTTAGCAAGCCAGCAAGCCAGAGGACCAATCAGTCAACCAGCGAACCAACCCACCCACTAACCCAGTTCGAAAAAAAACTTACCCTTTGGTGGGGAAATGAGGATAATATTATTCATTTATTCTTAAGTTTTGTTGTGTCTTATTTATTCCAGGGTCCGTCCAGAACTACACCAATATGTTTAGTATTTCCGCCCAAGCCATCAAGACTGACTTACAGACATCAGGAAACAGTAAGATTATTACAGGTAGATCTGCATTGATTTACATACCTGTAGAGAATTCATTAAGACGGCTGCTGTATTCAAATGCAAAATTGGTCAAAACATATGCAGCTGAAACTTTGGATGTAGCTTTTTCGGGAGTTAAAATATTTCCCATGACATGTAGGTTGTTGTTGTTGTTGTTGTTGTTGTTGTTGTTGAATTGAAAGCAACAGATCTTGCTTAACGATGTTAGTCTAGACGGATTTTCATCATTTTCATTTGCGAAGGAAAGACATGGGTTGGGCCTCTGACCTGTGTTTGTCCGGTGTACATACAGAGACGAATACAAATCGTTAAGAATAAAAAAAAAATATTGTTCTTGTTGACACTATCAAACAATGCATCTCGCACGGTACAGGTGACGGAACGCCATGTGTCGCTTGGTTTTCTCTCTACTGGCGCTGTTACCAAGGCAACAAGGACAGGGAGGAACCACGCTTTACCAATGCTGATGTCATATACAGGATGAATCCCAAGACAAAAATTATCTTCCTCTTTCGGGAACCTGTGTCAAGGTAGATAATTTCACTCTTGATCTCTGTCGTGTTGGTAGCCTAGGTAATGTTTTTAGCACCTGTTATTCCCTGTGGTGTAAAATTGTAAATAGATTTCCTTAAAGAGTAAATGAACTGGTCTCCCCAAGTGCCACGTATACTCATTTAAACGCATAATGTAACGTCATAGTTCCAACTCTAAATAACGTCGTGTATAATTCATACCCTGGATTGCAAAAAAAAAAATATACATCTTTTGTGCACCAATCAGTATGTCGTGTGCAAAGGAGTAATTGACCTAGACCTACATATTAAAAAATTACAAAATTGCTTTTTCTTTCATCCACACTACTGTTCTAGGTTGTATTCTCGCTTCCTGACATGGATACACAGGGCTCCCGACAAAGCATATCAGAAACCCAGCCCACAGAGCTTTCATGACACCGTAGCTAAGGCTGTGCTCAAGTACAAGCAATGTTTCAAACAGTGGTCACCTAGACACTGCGCCTATAATGGGACTCTCTACACAGAAGCGGTGAGCGTGGCAGCAAATATTTCATCCATTTATATTTTAGTTATTTTAATCATTATTTACATGAAAGTAGACAAACAGTTTTAATCAACTTTTATAGATTTTATGAAATGAATTCAGTTTTGTGACCACACTGTTGCCCTTGCTGAAGAGTAAATTTGTAATATATATGTATATATTACATATTGTTATAGTCATAGGCAGTTCGACTATCTCATTTAAACGAGATTTTCAGAAGAGGGAAAAAAAAACTGTCTTAGACAACGCAAGGAAATATGCCAATCTCAAGCTTTGGTGCTGTTTTTAAACCAGAGACTTGGTGACTTCCTTCTCCTGTGATATTTTGATGGATGTGTTAGGTTGTAGCAAGCACAAAATTAGCCCAATTTGCAAATATCTATCTTTGTCTATGACTGTGACCATAGGTTGTATTCTCATAACTCTGATTCTGATCAAGCAGTACAGCGTAATACTGACAGCCACAATGTTTTAGACGCCTGTCTCATAACCTTGATTTTGATCAAGCAGTACAGGGTAATACTGACAGCCACAATGTTTTAGACGGCAGTCCCATAACTCTGATTCTGATCAAGCAGTACAGGGTAATACTGACAGCCACAATATTTTAGACGCCTGTCTCATAACGTTGATTTTGATCAAGCAGTACAGGGTAATACTGACAGTCACAATGTTTTAGAGGGCAGTCCCATAACTCTGATTCTGATCAAGCAGTACAGGGTAATACTGACAGCCACAATGTTTTAGACGCCTGTCTCATAACGTTGATTTTGATCAAGTAGTACAGGGTAATACTGACAGCCACAATGTTTTAGAGGGCAGTCCCATAACTCTGATTCTGATCAAGCAGTACAGGGTAATACTGACAGCCACAATGTTTTAGACGCCTGTCTCATAACGTTGATTTTGATCAAGCAGTACAGGGTAAGACTGTTTGCATCAAATGCACCAGAAGTGAACGTCATGAAAGCCATCAAATATCCGCTCTGGCAGATAATCAAACTGTGTCTTTATGTGTCAGTTGATAGCAATCCCATACTCTGCAGGTAGGATAGAAGCCCATACACATATGGCTGTTGCAAAAACTCTGTGTCAGTATTTTTGAATCAAACTATAGTACTTGCATCACTTTCATGTCTTTGATAAAGGCTGCCATTCCGAAATTGTCCCCAGATGCTGCGACTCCAAGAGGGCATGTACTCTGTGTTTGTAAAAGATTGGTTGAAAGTTTTCCCAAGAGAACAGTTACTTTTCATTAGGTGAGTATGGTAGCGGCCCATCAACCAGTGCAATGTAAGCATGCAATTTGCGCATGCCAGGAATTCTGGGCAATCTTCCCAAGTCCTAACTAAGGCAAAATTCTTGATCGGGCATAACAACAACAACAACAACAACAACCAACAACAACAACAACAACAATAACAACAACCATAACCACAACAAAACAACAGCAACTGGATCACTTCAGTTTTTTTAGTAGATCTACTTCCATTAATACACCAACAAAAAGTACGTTGTCATCAGGTTGTGGTGGTCAATATCTTTTTTGATATCACCATTTTCCATACTTAGGAATTTCAATTCAGTAAGGAAGTTGAAGATTTCAAATCGAGTGATGATCGTTTATCTAATCTAAAACAGGATTCCCCTCTGCCCTCCCCTCTACCCTCCCCAAATTTTTGTTTAATATTTTTGTCTTTTAAATTATCCTTGTTCATGTATTACCTTGTCTTCATTTCAACCCGATACAATTAATCTCTTGTTCAAGTACCATACCGACAGTGGCCTAATTTAGTATACAGTTTATTGGAAGTTATTTTGATCGCCCCGATCCTTAGTAACAGTCTATATGATGTTTCACCAAAGAGTCTACAGTAACAGCTAGCCTCTAGAACAGTGTTGAAAGTGGTAGAATCAATTTCGATCCTGTCCTCAATACCAATCCAATAGTACAAGGTGGAAACGGAGCAGAGGGAGACGGGGAAGTTTGTGGTGTGTGTGAGTCTCGTGCCTAGCCCTTTAACTGCTAGTCTTCTGTTCGGCTTCGGGAAAGACCCCGGCCACTAAGCCACCATTTTTGGAGTGACGGCATGGTCGTGTATAGACGTCTACCTGATTCCAAACTGACGGTGAGGCGATGGTTGGTGACACAGAGGTCGCGGGTTCAATTTCCACCACATCACTTTCTTTCCTTATTCCACTTTATCTTTGTCTTTGTCTTCTTGGGCACTTTCCCCCTTTTTCCTACTTTGTGTGAGCATCAGTTTGTGTTTGCTCACTGACAATTTTAATATCAATCCAAGTACAGGTTTCCTCAGTACAAAACCAGTCCGTGGTATGAAAGTATCGAAAGATATCGAATTTAATTTTGATCCATTTTGGACCCTCAAAAACCAATCTAGCTACATGGGCTGTGTTTCCTATGTCTTCCCTGAGTATGAATTGACGTCATTCTGAGTGAAAAAGAGCCGTCCTTTGGACAGCGGACTCAGCTCATTGGCTGTATCGCCCCATATCATACTCAAAATGACGTCAATTCATACTCAAAGAAGACCCATGGTATTCTCAGTGCAAAGCCTAACAGCATGCGCAGCGGTATCAAAAGTATCAAAATTATTCAAAGGTATGGGAAGTATCGAAATTAATGTTGACCTAATTCCGATTCTCAGAACAAGTTACGGGTCTTTTCAGTATAAGGCTTAGCGATATCAAAAGTATCAAGATGTATCGGAGCGCAAATTTAGAATTAAGTATCAAAATCGAAATAGATTCGATATTTATAATGTGAATGTTGAATATCAATATTTGAAAATGGTTGCTTAGGCAACAGAGTTTCCCTTCCCTCAAGCAGGTCTGGACACTCGAAAAGGATGTGTCCAGTAGTTTCATAAAGAGAGTGGCAAATTCTGCACATGGGGCCATGCCCAAGATCCATGGTACGATAAGGAATAGAACCCAGGGATGCTTGATTCTGAGTCTCGGTGCCATGAATTTCAGCCACGCTATTTCACTCAGAAGTGTGTGATCCTGTTATTATGCAGTTTCGATGTGCCTTTTCATTTTGTTTTCTTTCTTTTTTTTTTTTATGTCGACAGGTTTGAGGATTATATTAAAGATGGAAGAAATACAGTGCAAAGAGTATTATCTTTCCTGGAATTACGTGAGTTAAATATGACAGTTTCAGCTGTCACCCAGTTTGTGTTGTCCGTATCGTCATACCTTAGTCATGTGCTTTTCCCCTATAGCCACTGTGCTATGTGTCTCCATTTCCTCATGCACGATGTTTAAGCAAATTTGTTGGGGGAAAATTCAATGATTTTACTGTTTAAAAAAAAAACAACATTTACCAACTTTAGCTTTAGCCTGCACTTCCTGATTTTTCCAACAATTGTGAAAACTGTTTTGTTTTACTGTGCGGGGAAAATTCCAGAGAGTGACAACACTGGCTGTGATTTATTAGTGTCGACTACTAATAAAGTTATTGTTATAATACGAAAGTGTATCGAGGCTCCATCGAATCTTAAACTCTTGTTGAAAGTGTATAGAGACTCCATCGTATCTTTAACTCTTATTGAAAGTGTATTGAGACTCCTTAGTATCTTAAATTCTTGTTGAAAGTTCCACTCTAGTAGCTGAAGTGCACTGCTGTTCTCCTTGCCTGTTTTAACGAGTTTCTTTCTAACNATTAACATCCTCACAACAAGAAGATTCTATAGTTAAACTCCGACTCGATACCAACCTTTATCGTCCGAGGAAGTGACCGATACGGTGCATGCGCGAGGACTAATCGCGTTTTGGAAAGCCAGAGAGCTTGGACTTAACCCCTTTAGAAAAAACGGCAATATTTTACCAGCTTGGTTAATGTGGTCTAAGCTTGTTTTGAAGCATCAGCAAATCACAGGATGAAAAGAGAGTAGGAATGCCTTGATGTGAAACACTTAGCTAAATTTTCAACGAAAGTGGACTTAGTGCCTTTTGGAAAAACGCTCTTCAATTCTGCACATGGGGCCATGCCCAAGATCCATGGTACGATAAGGAATAGAACCGAGGGATGCTTGATTCTGAGTCTCGGTGCCATGAATTTCAGCCACGCTATTTCACTCAGAAATGTGTGATCCTGTTATTATGCAGTTTCGATGTGCCTTTTCATTTTGTTTTCTTTCTTTTTTTTTATGTCGGCAGGTTTGAGGATTATATTAAAGATGAAAGAAATACAGTGCAAAGAGTATTATCTTTCCTGGAATTACGTGAGTTAAATATGACAGTTTCAGCTGTCACCCAGTTTGTGTTCGTCCATATCGTCATACCTTGGTCATGTGCTTTTCCCCTATAGCCACTGTGCTATATGTCTCCATTTCCTCATGCCCGATGTTTAAGCAAATTTGTTGGGGGAAAATTCAATGATTTTACTGTTTAAAAAAAAAACAACATTTACCAACTTTAGCCTGCACCTCCTGATTTTTCCAACAATTATGAAAACTGTTTTGTTTTACTGAGCGGGGAAAATTCCAGAGAGTGACAACACTGGCTGTGATTTACTAGTGTCGATTACTAATAAAGTTATTGTTATAATACGAAAGTGTATCGAGGCTTCATCGAATCTTAAATTCTTGTTGAAAGTGTATTGAGACTCCATCGTATCTTTAACTCTTGTTGAAAGTGTATCGAGACTCCATCGTATCTTTAACTCTTGTTGAAAGTGTATCGAGACTCCATCGAGCCTTACACTCTTGTTGAAAGTTCCACTCTAGTAGCTGAAGTGCACTGCTGTTCTCCTTGCCTGTTTTAACAAGTTTCTTCCTAACTAATTTTCTCTGATTAAGGACAACAAAAATTCTGAAATCAACAAATTGCATGATTTGTGAAGTTTAACTAAAACCAAGTTTAGTATGTAATGTGACAGAATTTAAAAAACCAATAATAATGATGACATATGCACATAATGCCACATATTTCTGAAAACAACATCATATTTTACATGAAGGAAGAATAAATGAATAGGTACCAACACCTCAAAAGGCAGTGAACATGACTGCTCATGTTGAGTACTGGAAAGACACCCACGTAGTTTTGCATTGTCTTATGAATGAAAACTGTAAAAATATGACTTTCCCACTATTGATTTCTGTTCATATTTCAGCGCCAGTAAAGGATCAGACACTAAAAACAATAATGAAAGTCAAGCCCAAAAACAAAGGATCACATTACCGTGATATGGGACCCATGCTGAACAAAACCAAAGCGTTGGCAGAGGATTTTTATCGGCCATTCGTTTTAGAATTGGCGAAACTATTAGAAGACAAAAAATATTTGTGGCACTACAAATAAATTAAGTGATGATATGACTGACCTTTCATTTCTTTCATCTGGTTGCAGTGTGAATGGATGGATGTTTTAGACTTTCTGTTATCTTGGTGTAACCGGATGGCAAGGCATGAATATAGTAGGCCCTAATCTCTAAACTGTTCATTAATATTAAGGGGGAGGAATGTGAGTCCACTTTGACAATTTTTTTATTAGCTGTTACACACTATCTAGGGAGATGTGTCATCAGGGATTTGACCAAATTGCTGTGAATGATCAATTTTGAGAAGAAGGGCCGGAAAAAAAACCAACACTAGAAAATTTCCTGTTCCTACCGGGATTCGAACCCAGGGTCTCTCAGCTTGCAAGTCTGAACATGCTACTACTTTACCATAGAGACGCAAACTTCACAGCAATTTAATTATTAAATACCTTTACTTGACTATGTTCCCTAACTTTCACTTATAAGCCTAGTGTTCACTTGTGACCCTAACACCCTAGATCTGGACTACAGATCCAACTACATCATGTACAGTCTGATTCAAACTGTAATGCGATCTAATGATATGAAGAAATGACAAAAGGTGGAGGCCACAGTGGTGGGGGGTGGGTGTGGGATGGGGGTTGAACGGGGTAGATTCGGGAGTCTCCAGATGCCACTGTAAGTCAATTTGATTTCTAGAGGGATCACTTGGTATTTTTATGTTTAGTAGCGCCATTAATTCCTTGACCCCGAAAAGCTAAATTTAGACATAAAAATAATTAAAAAATATTATTATAAACCTGTTTTTTGTTTATAAAGACTTAACTGCGTAAAGCATTTTTAAGGCCAGCGATGGCCATCTTGGACTGCCCAAGTTTTAAGACACTTCCGGATCGAAATTTTGGTAGATCTTTTTTTTTTTTTCTTTTCTTGTTGCTGACCACATCCTATCTTGTTTGAGCGATTTAGGAAAGCTTAATTGCATGGTTTAGTATAAAGACTCATAATAAATACATGCATGTTCTATGAAACTGACCGCGTCATTGGAGAGAACGGCAATGAGATCCATAGGCTTCCCCCGTACCAGTCTGACTTTAATCCTATAGAACTTGTTACCTTGTTACCTTGTCCCAAGACTGACATCATGGTGCACAGGATATTCCCATAAGCGCTCCGTCCCCCTTGCCAACAGCCAACGCAGAGTGGGAGAGCTGATGGTGCCAGATGATGGTGCTATAGAACTTATCTGGACCTAGTTGAGGAGTGATGTTGCCCATTGTGCTGAACCTGCCCACTAGATCATTACAATCTGAAAATGCTTGTTGTCTCCATGTACCAAAAGCAAACATGAAAAAAAAACACTTGGAAAAAGAGCGGTTACGTCCATAAGACTATTTGTTTAGAATAAACTGCCTAAAAATATTCATAAAACAAATAATCTAGGTAATTTTAAGGAACTTCTCAAAACCTGTTTCTTCAAACGATATTTTGATTGACCGTGACAGTCTGCGAAACCAAATCGTTTTTATCATAGATCTGTATTGTAGTTTATGTGTGCAGAGTGTAGTAAGCTTGGGTGTGTGAGCTGAATATTATACTGTATCATTTTTATTTACTTCTCTATGTAAAGCGCTCAGAGCCTATGTGTGCAGGGATGGGCGCATATAACTGCTGTTTATTAATATTATTCCAACACAGATTTAAACTTTAAACAAATACTGCAGTTCACATCGCCGGATGACCGGATAATGCAGCCAGCCATATCAGAAAGATTGAAAAGGACCAGACCATATGAACACTTCCTTTGTTAAAACATATAAGGTTTAACACCCCATTTGAAACACGCATTGTATTTATCCACATTAAGGATGTTTGCGTCTATGAAATCCTCAAGAAGCTGTAACCTAGAGTTGTATAAAAACAAATTCAAATATTTGCTATAAATGCAACGTTTTGGTTCTTTTTTAAGCTACTCACAGATGGCGTATACCATTATACAGAGCTCACGTTACTTGCACTTGTTTGCATAGCAACTTACAGCAATATATTATTATGACCATCCTGGAATTTTGCTATTTTAAGTTCGAGTTCGTTGCCGTTTCCAAAGCTCGAAAAAAGCAAACCAACAAGCATCTAAGGAGGACTGAAAATTCAAGCATTATAGGTACAAAATACCATGAGCGCTGTAAATGCATTACAACTTTCTTACTAGCATAAAACACGAAGTGATAAGCACTTTTTTCTTAAGCGCAATATTACATCTGGCTTGAAACATGTATTGCGTTTATCCACATTAAGAATACAGGACGTCATATTCCGTTAAGCTGTAAGCAGTCTTATTTTCAGCATTTCATTTCGGCCGAGTATTTTTTTAAATAACTTCATGAAGAAAACTATTATATTTCAAAGTCTGTCAAAAAAAAAAAAGTTTCTAGTGAAAGCAAATTGAAAGAGGAGAGGGTGTTATGAAAAGGTTGACCAAGATTGATCAAATTAAACCGGTGATATTAAAAAAAAAACCAAAAAACCGGAAAACCCATTATTGTTGGACGCACTGTAGTAATGCGCATTTAAGCTTATTCACAGAGACAAAGATAGACTAGACAAGGAAGAAATATAAGAAGGAAATTAGCCATTAGCAGCTAGACATTCACATAACTGGACCGTGTAGATAAAGGACGCTTATTTCCGGTGTCACCAAAACCATCAAGTCGGTCATCTGAGTAGCTACTTCACAGACCTGAGTGGTGCGCACTGCATGGAGGAAGTTTATCAAGATATGGGTAACAAGATGCGACAACCCTGCAAAACAGCCTATACATTTTTTTATGAGAGCATTCTCGATACTTATAGTTTATAGTCGATACCTCTTCCACGTGCCAAATCAAAAATTATAATGGTCCCATAGCCTTTTTAAACAAATGCAAGAGGAGACGTGGCGAGTCATGACTACTTCGACCAACATAAATTTAGTCTAATTTACTTAATGGTGTGCTGTTATCAATACCAACAATGCTTAAAACTAAGCCGCCTCCATTAACAAATTCTCTTCGCTCAAAGTCGTACCGGTACTTCATTTCCACGTGGTGAAGACGGACATCGAGTACCCGATATATTATGAGCACCATCTGCCAATGAGCATCATTGATTTAGAATCGTCCACCTGGCTATTGTCTTCATGATCGCTGTATTCAGGTGGAAAGCATAATCCTCGCGGGCGGTATTGATTACAGTCGTGAGTCCATTTTGTCAAATTCGCTTTTCAAGTTCGCTTTGTCGGTGTGGTTTAAAGTAAACCAGGGCCGTAACAAAACCCCCGCACCCCTCGCAATTTGGGGNNGGGGGGGGGGGGGGACCCAGAGGTCTTATCATACTGCCATACAAGTAATTTCAGCGAAGACAACGCGAATTGTGTTTTTTGCATGATGATAAAGAAATCTTGCCAAACAGTAATATACTAATATAAGACGACGTTTGAGAGACAAATATTATAAGACTTGACCCTTTGAGAGACAACTTTCAACTGTCTGAGAAATTCATAGTGTGAATTTTTGACAGAATTGGACATTCGAGCAATAACGATGGAACCTTATCCAGCAAACCCCCTTAAACCACTCCAGCCCGGCTGCATGACCACCGTTTTTTTTTTTTCATTTGACTATAAAATTATAAGATTTTGGAATATTGACACAGTAGTGGTTCTGTTGCTAAATTTCATGTCGTCTTGCAATGACAAGTAGTCTACAGAGATCACATTGTCATTTGAATGTATTTTTGTTGAATTTTCTTCTTAAATTGGCTTTAGTAGAGTATGGTTCCATCTTCACATCACAGAATGTGGGATGTCTTTTTATGATAGTTTTTGTGAGTACCCATCTTAAAAATAAACAAATTACGATACATTTCCCTTACTTACCCTTAACTGGAAATGGTCCTAATTTGCTCCTTTTGCTCCCCCTTTTCCTGAAAATTTTCCGAGAGAGCATGCCTCCGGTCCCCCTGGAATAACTTTTAAGGCTTTGGAGTGTCTACTTTTTCTCTCAAAGTTGTCCTAAATAGAGACAAATGATAAGTTTTAAAATGCATCTAATTTCAGTTAGAAATAGGCCCCAAATTACTCAATTTGGTGAAAAATCTTTAAGGGGAGCATGCCCCAGAAGCCCAGTAGAATATTCTCCCATTTCCCTCGCCGTGTATTTAGGTTGCAGGAGCCGAATTGTAAAAGCCCCCATGAGCCATTTAATAAAATGTTCTCCTCGTACCACAGGAACGTTCCGACAAGGCATAGGCTAGTCCGCAGGTCTGGGGCCACCATTGTGCCTAAGTTATTCACTGTTTACAATGGGGATCCTTCATTTCGATAAGAACAATTATTTTTTGAACAAATTCAGGACTGAATTTCACCATTTTTGCGGTGCGATTTTTTGTTATAAGATTTTTTTTTTGTTTTGTGGGGGGGGGGGGNGGGGGGGGGGGGGGGGGGGACCAATTAGTCTCCTACAACCTTTAGCCCACCTCCTCCATCTCCGACGTACTATATTCCTGGCTCAGCCCTTGTGTGAGCAGTCGGGGAGTGTGTTAGGGTCACGGGTGGACACTAGGTTCGCACGTGGAAGTTAGGGACCGATTCAGGCAATAGGTATTTAAGAATTAAATTGCTGTGAAGTTAGCGTCCCTGTAGTGTAGTGGTAACACGTTCAGACTTGCAAGCTGAGAGACCCTGGTTCGATCCCCGGCAGGAACAAAAATTTATTGAGTAGGTTTTTTTCGGCCCTTCTTCTCAAAATTGATCATTCACAGTAATTTGGTAAAATCCCTGGTGACACACTTCCCTAAAATAATATGTAACATGTGAAAAAATTATCAGACTAAGCTCACCTTCCTCCCCCCTTAAATATAACAAAAAGAATACCATGCTACAACTGCCTTTCCACCCGGCTACACTTGGGTTTGATTTTAAAGCACATTTGGTAACTCCTTAAAAACACCAAAGTAATACTGTTACAGTATTCCTCTGTTGTTTTTGTAAAAATTGGTACACGGAGGTATGGGAGGCGAGAGAGAGCCCCAGTCGATGGTCTTTGCAGGGTGTAGGGNGGGGGGGGGGGGGGGGGGGGGGGGGGGCGGACAAAGTAGTTACGGCCCCGAAGTTAACATTCACTGTTTTGCTGCACATTCAACAGAATACAGGATCTTAATACAGTATAAACTTCTTCTGCCCCTCCCCTTTCCTCTCCCTACAATCCCAACAGTTTATCACGGCAGTTTTATTTTGACGTGAGTGTACAGGAAACTTAGCACTCAGGAAGCTTGAAGAGTGCCATATTGTAACAGTCGCATTAGACGCGTGGGAATTTCCCCTTTCAAGATTACTGATCTGTAGTTGAAATCTGTTTGTCTTCCTCATCTTTGTTAGACACAGTGACGGATTTAGGCATGGGCATATTGGACAGGTATCTAGGGACCTCGCTTTTGCCAGAGGACAAGAACATTTTTTTTTTTTTTTAAAGAGGGGAGAAAGAGAAAGAGTGAGGAGAGAGGGACGGAGAGTAATTGAAAGAAAGAGAAAGAAAGAGCCTGAAAGAAGAGGAAGGGGAGGGGGGGGAAGCCGAAGGAATGTTCAAGTTTATTGCTAAAACTGCTTACAGAATGAAAGGGGGCTCCGCACATTTCTCGTAAGACCTGCAATGCAAGGGCAAACTTTGCCAAAGCAGCACATTCACTTCACATAAAACTTGTCAATATCTTACTTAGGGCCTTCTATCACAATTTTGAATGATTCAAATATATCTACATTTATTCTGATTTCACATAATATTGGATTTTAATTCTGAGGTCTCTGTCATTGGTCTTTTAAGTCACATCATTAGTCCTGCCCTCTCAATGTGTATGTTAACGAAAAACAAGATTGGTTTTCGACATGCAGAAGTTTTTGTACTAGAGATAAAATTTGATTTTATATTTTATATTATTGACACGCTCCAAAATTGTAATTAAGTATAAAATTTTGCTGCATTGTTTTAAGACATTCTGCCTTTTCATAAAAACATATTCAGGACATCTTAAAAGCATAATGAAGTTATCCAGGGGCGTAGCTATGCGCCCTCCCCCCCCCCCCCCCCCCCCNCCCCCCGAGAGAAGTCCCCTGTACAAAATAAAGAAAACAGTATTTTTATTTCTGTCTCAAAAAAAAGAAAACCCTAGATTTTTATTCAGTAGATGTTTTGTTATCTGAAGTGTCGTCGTGGGCGTGATCGCCAATTCAAAATGTGGATCAGGGTCATACAGATGTGATAAAATCTATTTAAAACAAATAAATAGACAGGAGGTACACTGCTAGCAGCCCAAAGAGGATCATTTGCAGCCAATTTGTGAGCCACACAGCAAATTTTAGCAAATTCGGTGGAGAAATAAACTCTTCATGGTATTTAATAAAAACATTATNTTTTTCCTAAGTCATTTTTTTTTTATGACTTGAGTTGTTCATATTAGCCTACTATGATCTTCCACTTGTCCTCTTTTTCATCTTACATCGGTTTGTCAATATTTAGTTTTCTGTCCAATCATCTAATGCGTTCAAAACAACCTTATGTCACATAAACAATGTTTTTCTTACTGGCACAAAACATGAGAACTGTACACAACACTCATAATATTAATTAGAAATAACGGTTTTAAACTGGGTGCGAGGCATATACACATACATATGTTTGATCAGGAAAACTGTGACCTAAACAAAATCTCTGTCAACGTTTTTTTTTTTTTTGTGAGCAGTACTCGCCAGATGCTACATTTGATAGCTCCACCAGATAAGGCGGAAAGAATGACCCAGAACACACATATATATTATATATAAGTTATCGTTTGAAGTCTCTCCACTCAAAACTGCATCAGCAGTCTGAGGTATTCAGAGACAAGAAATAATTCTAAAACTCGATCTTCATCAAAGTTCATCTACTTCTGAACGTAGCATCAGTTGTTCACCTGCTGCACTGCATCTGAGAGAGGACTAAGCCTGATAGAGTTAACAACTACCATGGCGTCGAGGTTGGGATCTCTATTGGCCAGTTTGGTGATTCAAACTGTATGTTTGCTGGACAGTGCTGGTAAGTGGCCTACATGTTTAGCTTATTCGCAATTTACACGTTAAATCCTAACCCAGACGTGGGCAATGGAGTCGCATCGTTGGAGGCAGATGTGTTAAGGCACCACCTGAATTTTCCCCTGGACTGCAACACAATAATAATAGTAATAATATTAATGATAATGCGGTATATAAGTCTTGTATCCGGGCTAATGCCCGCTCACGCGACTTCACACTATTATTGCTCCAGCAGGCCAGATCATTCTAGGACTTTCTCAGTACACTGGGACGCACACAGTGCCGCTGCCATTTACAGACGCCAATCACTAGCATTCTGATAATATCTCCCACTGCCTATAGTCAGGTACCCATTTTACAGACGGGTTTTCTGAGGAAAATATGAATGAAACGCTTTGCCAAGGCTTTTACAACATCACCGTGATCGGGAACCGAACCCACGCCCTTCAGATCTTGAGTCCAACCAAAATCATTCGGCCACGCTCATTCATACGAATGTGAGATGTCTTCTTCTAATCCTGGTTTATATTTAAATATATAAACGACAGACACCAATTTTACATGTCGGGACTCCGTCAGCCTTGTCCACTTAGGTCAGTATCCCCCCCAGAAAGCCAGTGCAGAAAAGACTGCCAACCTTTTCCTCCCACAAGTGCAAACAGAACTAAACACATAACATCTAAACACATAACATAGAGCTTGCGCATTAACGAGGGGATCTCTTACCGTCGTAAACATTACATGTGTGAATCGGTGCTGAATGCTCCCTCAGCATGCAGAGTTCATGTAATTTTTATGATGGTAAGAGATCTGATTGTTAATGCGCAAGCTCTCAAATGTGATTGGTTACACTAAGTCCTATTCAACATGGCCTCTTACTGTTTTGAAACGCTTTAACGTAAAAGAAATTGCCTCCCTAAAACTCTTCAATTAAGGGGAGATCAGCAACGCTGGTGTCACAAAGAGTCATTATTATCAATAACCAGCTTTTAGCAAACCTATTAGCCCTAGACGGAAGGGCCATGCTACGCCCTGAGTCTGGAATCTGGAACCATCTTCCAGCGTCATCTCCATACAGGTAAACTATGTCATCTGCATCATTCGTAAAGAGTCTGGTGGTCTAAATTTTAATGTGCTATGTAGTCAGGTTAAGGTCTGGTAGCCTATCTTATTATTCTTTCGTTACCGGTATGACAGACTAAGATCACGGGTGCATTTAGGTGTCACAGTGGTTTCCTGTGTGAAGTTAGCTCTGATGCATAACATCTTCAGCAATATCTCCGTCCGACCCATTGAATGACGACACTTTATTACAGTACAGTATATGTATAATTTATCTATGTAAATACAGCCGCCAAAATTGTAAGTCTCATAGTAAACATTTCTCAGCACATTTAATAGACACATAAGGGCAGCACACCAAATTGAGCCCAACTTAGAAACACACACACACACACACACACACACACACACACACACACACACACACACACATATATATATATATACATAGAGAGAGAGAGAGAGAACAGAGAGAGACAGACAGACAGACAGACAGAGAGAGAGAAAGAGATTAAATAAGCCGTAACAACCTCGAACTTTGTGTACTCGAGAAATCGGTATGGTCGTTGTAAAAAGCTTCCGCCCAGAGTCAGTTATTCATTTTGTCAGATTTAATGTCAAACTCTAACACCGACGTTTCCGCGAAATCATAGACCGAAGCCTTGGAAGTCACATTCGTGAGATTCTGGATCTCCTGTTTTTAGGAGACTGTGCAAAGGAATATGGAATCCTCGTGTGAGCAGTCGGGAAGTGTGTTAGGATCACGGGTGAACACTAGGCACGCACGTGGAAGTTAGGGAACAATATTCTGGCAGTGAATATTTAACACCTTAGTGACCAGCCTTACGCTGACATCACCTTATCCCAGGACCATGGCCGCCGCCTATTATTCAAGGTTTTAATGTACTTGTAACTTAAAGTTGAATAACTTTGCTTTGAATCACCCTACATTGCCCAAATTCACAAATAATGTTGGTATTTGGTATCTGATCACATTTTGGCCTATAACATGAGTAAAAGTTATTATTATTTACATTGTAATAAGTAAGAAGTAGAAGCAGAGAGTGTGGAAACAGAACGTATGAAAAGGTAAGTACAGTATATAGATTTCCTGCAGCACATCCATCGCCGATAGAACCCGTTTTTTCGACATTTTTCTCTCAAAACTGCACGACTCTAACTGTAAACACAATTCGAAAAGGTTCACTTCCGTTAAGAAAGGAAGTAGAAAACCTGGATTATATTTCCAAAGAGCTGGAATGGCTTATTTATACCGAAGGTCAAATGCGAGAATTCTAGTCGCTGGTCCTATCCGCACTGGCTTGGGCGGCGAGTATACTCGACGCTGGTCACTATGGTGTTAAGAATTCAATAGCTGTGAAGTTAACGTCCCTATAGTATTCAGATTTACAAGCTGAGATACCCTGGTTCGATTTCCGGCAGGGACAGGAAATTTCTAGTGTAGGTTTTTTCGGCCCATCTTCTGAAAACTGATCATTCACAGTAATTTGGTAAAATTCCTGGTAACACACTTCCCTAGGTAATAATTATGTAACATCATCTGAATAAAATTATCAAACTGAACTCACATTCCTCCCCTTAATAACAATAAAGAAAGAATACTATACTATATTCCTTGCCACCCGGTTACACTCGACAGTGTTTCTTTTTGATGGACTGATCTCAGCCGAGGTTTAGGCTACACCGAAGAACTCCTTGTGAGGTTATGCTAAGCTTGAGTGCTTCGCTTTTTGCCGAGGTTGTTAATTGTGAATTGTCAATATAATGGATCCTCATATGTTTTTTTTACAACTTCAGCTAAGAAAGATTCTTGATTCTGGTATTCTCATTTAGTAACAGAATTATAGATAAAACACTGTTTCATTTCATAGATTTAATTTTGTCAGCTCTTCATATGTTTTGAGATTGACAGTCAACTGTGCTATCCATGAACACTACGGCCCCCGGTGACTCTATCAGTGTAAACAATGTGTGCATATTATACATACTTCTTAATGCATCACTCTTGAATGTATGAAGTCTGGGCTTTATAAAAGTGACTATAATTATAAAATTTACCAGAGCGAGTAGTTCCAAATTATTGCTTGCTGGTACATATTTGATAATAACGCCTTGAGTGTGGATAATCTCCCTTCACAAGTTGAATGTTGTGCCGTTTAAGGACGTAACTTTAAAGACATGAATGAACTGACGTAGTTTAGTAGACAGATCTTGGGGCCAATTGGTTCAATAGACATTGGGATGAGGAAATCCTATGAAAGTGGCGTATGCGATCACGACCGGAATTAGGAGAGGACATCAAATATTCATATGAATGAGAATAGGCCTTCTTGAGTCATCTGCGCTTTCTTACTTTAAACTTCTTATTCTTTCAGTTGCCAGTCCTTCCTTAGAGGTTACACCTGCACTGATACAGCCAGCCCTTACTGAATCATTAGAGGTGAACTGTTCTTTTGCAGTGGACAAGCACGCCGACATGGTAGGCATCATCTCACTGTTTCTCTCTCGTGTGGACAGTGCGGCCCAGGTCTCTACAGGTCTAGCTAGCGCCAGCAATTTTTCCGCTCAGGGTCTGAACCGGCTGACAGCAGAGAAAGTCGAAATCGAAGGTTTCTGCAACACGGATCGTGACGCGTACCTTAGTCTGAGATGGGACTATCCCATCGAATTGCAAGCCGGCACATATCAGTGCTCCGTGTACGGGTTTGATCATGTCGGAAGAACTTTCATCCTGACCGAAGATGCGGAAGTAAAAGCCACCCAGCCGAGTTACAGTGAGCTGAAGGATAAGCTGCGAGATCTAGGGCTGTACACGAAGGGTCTTGAAGAAGCAGTGCGACAATATAATTTTCATATGACACAAGCTACGTCCAACTTGGGCAGTCAGTTAAAGAGCGCTGAAGAATCCAGCGCTCAGAGAATGTCAGAGCTAGACACTCAGTTGACGAGTCTTGCAAACGGGTCGATTCATACTAAGGCAGAAGTAGCGCAAAATATCTCCAGTATGGATGCTTACATCAAACATCTTGAGCATAGACTTTCATTTCTTGAAAAGTTCACGCATCTTCTGGACTATGAAGACTACAAACATTATATATCCCACGAATCATTCACAAACATCAGCGTCTCTATAGCTACATGTAGGAAATACGGCGGTAACCTGACAGAAATCAGCAACAGAGATCAGTACAACGTGTTTCAAAAAGCTCTAAGCTCATTTCCTGGGTTAGAGGCTGTTTACATATCAGGGACCGATGAAGATGAAGAGGGAAAATGGCGCTTTTCGTCAAGGGACAACGGCCAGCCCTACATCGCCTGGGGTCCTAGTGAGCCCACTGGGAACAGAAATCAGAACTGCCTGACCATGTTTCAGGAGACATCAAAGGAATGGACGACGCATGACCTGGAGTGTATAGATAGCACACCGGAACATGACCGTCGATACATGTGCGAGTTGCCATTGAAACGAAAGAGGGCGTATTAACCTCTACAGTGGCAATGAGATCTGCTCACATGGCGTCAGTGCGTTGGAATGACTTCCCTTCAATGGGGGCTTCAAATGTATTTTCCACCATCGAAAAGCTTACGCTGCATTTATAACTGTAGCAATTTCGGTCACAATGCATGTTTACTAACCATCCCAAAAGACCTTTACTACCATCAGCACCATCACCAGCATCATCACATCATATCACCACCATAATTGCCATCCTCATCTCCGCCTCCACTTCATCACCACCTCGACCAATAACAACAACACAACCAAACATCAACATCAACACCATAACTGCCAGCACAGCACTACCACTCTTGCACTTGCCAATATTGTCGCTGCTGTTGCAGCAACAACAGTTAATACTACTTCTGGGTGGCTTACAGCTTTGACAGCAACATGACTACCGGTACTGTATTATGAGTTAGTATCAGATCAAACTGCTCAGTGAAATTCCATTCATGGAAAAGGATGTAAGTGTGTAAGACAGATCACTCCTGAGTACCATGACTGGACGGGTGGGGAAACCTGGTGTACGGATGTTCGTGTTGTAAGGACACACATGGGATGGGCCTCTGACCTAGGTCTGGGCAGTGAACAGATGCGAATAAAATTTTTAAAAAATCAATACTAATTCTTCTACTGACAATAAACATACTACCACTACTCTATGCACTATTTCTACTACTACTGGCATTGCTACAACAAAAACAACAACCACTACTATTTCTCTCGAAAAAATAAAAATATACAGTGTATTTTTCTTTTTTTGTGGAGGGGGGAGGGGGAAGGGGAGGAGGAGGGGTGCAGTTGTAAAAAAATAAGATTATTTGTCTTCAACAGAGGCTATGAGGCTATGAAGTAGCAGTAGCACTAGCAGCAGCAACTAAAAGAACAACATCATCAACAACAACATCAATAGCAACAACACCAGCGAAAATGTAGTAGCGTTGCATGTANAAGATTATTTGTCTTCAACAGAGGCTATGAAGTAGCAGACGCACTAGCAGCAGCAACTAAAAGAACATCATCATCAACAACAACAACATCAATAGCAACAACACCAGCGAAAATGTAGTAGCGTTGCATGTAGCAGTTAATAGTAGCAATAGTTGATGTTGTAGCAGCAATGTGGCAGTCGAATCGGGAGGGGGGGTGTGGGAGAGGAACGCTGTTGTGTCCTCGAGAAAGACAAAAGACACTTAACATGGGTTTCCCACTCCACTCACATTAAATGAGTATCTGCTTTAAAGTTGATGAGACCACAGTGCTGCACCATGACCACTGGGAACGACTTTGTTACGTATTTCATCTAAAATACTATGCGTTTATATGTATATACACTGTATTATGAATTGAGATGTTTGACACTGTAAGACATCCTGAAACAAAATCCTCTATGGGGTAAATGAAAGTATTATATGCAATGTTTTCAGTTTCTAATACTACAGTACAAACGATCACAACATACACTAAAGCTCGCTGCTCCTGTTGCGTGGTTTCATTTATCATATAAACAGGGCCTATTTCCGGTAACATAAAAGTGGTATGTCTCACGTTGCACAAATTTGACCTTTGGCCTGCATACCAATACTTTGATTGAAAGCCTTGGAAACCTCTAGGCGTATGAATATGTAACGTGGGGTTTTCCTCTGTCTATATTTAAAAAAAAACCAAAAAAACCCCAATTATTTCACCTTTTCAGTCTGTCATTTTTATCGCTTGTCATAGTTGTCTTCACGTTCAGTTTCAGTTCAGTTCAGTTCAACATTTGAATTAAAATTACTTGAAATGTCACAGTATTTCTGTGGTCCTAAGTTCCATCCATGATTGTCAGCTGTTTGAATCTACTTCGTGTGGCATAACTGTGTGGTATATTAGTTCAGTTGTGATTGATGTGTCTCAGACAGGGTTAGGGCCACTTCAGGGTCCTTTTCACGATTAAAAGTTAATTTCTTTATTAGTTAGAGTTTGTATGATAAAAAGCATCTGAAACTCATGTTTGTTTGGTATCGCATTTATGAAATTCGTTATACATTTATTGTATTCGCTCGCCATAGGTGAACGTATAACTCATTTCATAAATCTGATATCAAACAAACACGCATTACAGATCCTCTATATCTACCAGTGAAAACAAACACAAAACACTTAACACCTTTTGTAACAAATATCTATCATCTATCACTGTGAAACATAAAAACCAACTCCAAGAGAATTTTGTCAACACACATACATGTATTAATAATGTTTACACAGTCCATTTTGGGATGATAATTCTGTGAGGTGAGCAACAAAGGCCGTTATAATAACATTTATCAATAACATTTCAGTGGCATGAAGCCACAGGAGTGCAACTAATCCATACCACAGGCTGCTATCGTTGGGCAAGATTTGAATCCGGATTTGAATCCATTGATACCTCTTACCCTGGCCTGGGTTCAAATCTAGATTCCAATCCTATAATTGGTGTGGATTTTAATCCTGCAGTTCACAGGAAATATAAACAAAAAATAGAAAAAAGGGCATCAGTTTGTAAAAAATCATATGCCTATGTCATATTAAAATTTGGGTCTTTGTCCAAGTGTACAAATGTAAACCTTTAGCTCTATTTAACATGAAAATACATTACTAATGACCCAATGTAGAATACAGTGGGTATTTTCTTGTCATTCTAAACAGTACATGAATAAATATCCCCCCATTTTATTGGTGGATAAGTGGAAAAAGAACAAACTGACTAGGTCACTGCCCAAGATGAGCAACCATAGTCACAATGTTGGTACATGTATGAATACATACATCTCACCTCAAGTCAAGAAAGATTACTTACATCCTTTAAATAAAACTTGTGACACGTTACGTACAAGGAGTATGTTAAGCTTGTACAAAAACATTATGAAAATATATACTTTGAATTTTGTCAACAATAACAACTTAAACATAAATGATCCTCAGTTAACCTTGTATGGGTTAAAATCATTACAGTTACAATTCTCCTCGTGACCTTACTTTCCCAAACCCTCTCATCATGACTGTTCCAAAACCCCACATACAATGTTGCCACAATTTCCCTTGCAGAACTATTCTCACAATCCCTCTTGAAACACTTTGCACTGCCATAAAATGATTTCTGAAAACATCAAGCCATGATACACCCTTATCAACAAACTCAGACATACAGTGGAGCATACTTAATGAAGGCATGCTTAGTACATAAACACATACTGAGTACAGTCTTTTTGGTCCCAATTTTTCTTTTGTGAGGATGAGTGTCTAGCTGATACACATTTCTGTTCATAGGTATACTCTTGGTTGGTCCCAAAGTCTGTTCAAAAGTATACTCATGATCGGTCCGAAGGTCTGTTCATAAGTATACTCTTGGTTTGTCCTAAGGTCTGTTCATAAGTATACTGTTGGTCAGTTCCAAGGTCTGTTCATAAGTATAATAAGTATACTCTTGGTCAGTCCCAAGGTCTGTTCATAAGTATACCCTTGGTCAGTCCCAAGGTCTGTTCATAAGTATATTCTTGATCGGTCCCAAGGTCTACACATTACCCATGCTCTACTGTATGACACAATGACCTCAGCAGCCATGCACTATACAATGCATCATGAGTGTCTGACTGCATTTAACTTAATGTTTTCAAACAAACCCAACAGTGTTGGAAAATGATGAAGCTTAGCTGATGCACTTTCTACCAGCTTGCTCATGGTCTCTCTGCTACCTACAACTCATGACAAGGGTTTACCTGTCATGAGAAACAGTATGAAAAGGTGTAAGAAGAGTATTACAACCCTGATGAGCAGTCTATTAGGTATGCCAACAACACACTTCCTCAACCTCCAGGACAAAGAGGAAGATAACATCTTTATAGTAAGACTAACAACTTGATTATAAAAAAGATCCATACACTTAAGTTACCCTTCACCAGAACACTTCTTGGATGGGTGAGGCCATTCCACTGATAGTGCCTACATTTGCGTTAATATATTTAACTATGATTCTACATAGCAAAGGCATCATAATCACACAGTATTGCCGTAAGGTTTGTCCCATGAGCTCTTAATGAGTTTTCTCAGGGTGAACAGTCTGGACAACTTAACCCATTTTTTGTGTGTACATGAGAGCTTGCACATGAGCAACTGGTATCCCTTGACAACATAAACTTCACATTTGTGCACAGGTGCTGATTGCACCTTTAACAGCATTCAACATGCAAGGTGGTTATTGTGATTCTTATGATCATAAGAGATCCCATCATTAATGTGCTAGCTCTCAAAATTAGCCTTTGCACTTCCACACATTTCAATATGGATGAAAAGACACACGAAATAATGTAAAAGCTAGAAAATGCAAATGAAGTGACTAACGGTTGAAAAGAATCAGTAAAAATAACATTTTCAAAATGTTTCTAACATCATGTTATCTGTTGAGTACAACATACCAAAATAACAGGAATTATTGGAACTTCAAATAACATTACATAACAACATACTTAATAGCTGCAGAGTGAAAACCTGTTCTGTATGAACTACGGCTCATACGCAGGGTTCTTATCCCATATTTAACCTGCCTCTCTGTCCTGCATTTGCCTCTCAAACTCAAATCCCTCACACACTTACCTCGTTCCCCATTCCACCCAACAGATCTTTCTCATGGCATGTTCATGAATGGGCCAGGTGAAACATTCACTATCAGTAAACCTAGGCAGAAACATGAGTTCTATGATGCAAGACTAGAACTGATCCATGCAAAGACCTTATATTAAACAAATATTTTAAGGAAAAGCCCTTAGAAATCAGTGGATTGTCATGATCTGTAGGGACCACAGGACACTATTCTAGATGAATTGAAATGAAATACAATCTGGTCACATGGAAAGTACAGCCATAAAGTGCAAATGAAATTCTTGCCAGCTAGTTTTTAACATGTGGATCAATTAGAAAACAATTTATGAATGATTCAGTGCCTATGGCATGATGATAGGGTGACTCTTTCATATTTTTTCTTTCCCTCAAATTTATGTTGCTCAGTTTTCTAGGTTACCCACATCCAAAAATGTCTGTCTCAGCACTAGATAAAGATTTCACTCTTTCACGGTGTTGAAATGTGGTGAACCAGAAATTAGCCCCTTCTCCCATTTGAATAGAGCTCAAGAATCATTAAGAATGATCTTCGGAAAAGGTATGAGTTGGAGGTAAACAGTGCAATGGCATTTCAAGATTTGAGATCTTCACCAATCTTAAGAAAACAAGCGTTTTTTTTTTAAAATGTAAGAAAATGTGAATTGAATCACACAGGCAATTTGGAGCAAAATATGGAAGTATACAGTGACATATCATTTGAAGATTTCAATATCTCAGAAAATATAGTAATGCTTAAAACAAATTTCAGCAGACTGAATAATTCAGACTATTCGCTAATTTTCTAATCATGATTAATTGTACCTGATTTTACTATTTCCGGCAAAGCTACACTTCCTGCACCTTCCATTACATGGTTTGGACCATATAATGTGACACGATTCCAAATTCACCAAAATGCAGAGAACAGCGATTCATTTGAATAGAGCTATTCTACTGGCAAGGTAACCTTAGCTACAGACTACAGCTTCACAGCCAGATGTTTATTTCCCATTAGAGAATTGGCTGTGTTGCTGTTACCATTGCTACGTATGCACTCTGTAACATACTTAATACAAATACACGTCTCACTGAAATATATATACACATCTTCAACAGGTCTGAAATTTCACAAGAAATTCTCTAATGGACTGAAGACATATTGGAATGGTATTTAAAATAGTGTCAGCTCATTTTCTGATATTTTGTTAACTCACTTAATTATTCTTTTCATGTTGATGCTTCTCAAAGCCTCTAAACTTGATCCTGGGGCCCCCAACACTAGACTATTGCAGAGGGATGGGCTGATAGTTTGTAACTTGAATACAAAAGAAAATTCTCCATAACTGTCCTCTGATGATTCTTTTTGCAAAGCTGACACTTTTGGGTACTTTTTTTTTGACACTTTATTGCAAATTCCATCAATCTGATATAAAAGAGATACTCTCTCTCCCACTCTAAAACAATCAATCCTTAACAAAAAATGTTATGAAAGATGTGAAAAATGCATTTACTAGCCATTTCTGTTTAGACATGGGTTGAATGAGCCGATAACGTGAAAGCTCATTATGCCATAAGGTGAGTTATTCATAACAAGCAAAAAACAAAACAACACTGAAATAAATTCAGTAACGTGGCATATTAATTCTGCTTAATTGCGAATCCACCGCAACCAGCAAAAAATTCATAAACAGTGGAGGGTGCAATTAAACAGTTCTGATTGCTTTTGATTTCATTACAAAAAATATATTCTGTTGCCTGCAGAATACTGCGACTAATTGAAAAATGTTTTAAAGTGGACTGTTCTTTAGCATACAGACTATGCCTACAGAAACCATTTCCACAACTGACTAAAATGGAACATACATATACATACATATAATATATACATATATAACATATTAAAAAATATCCAAAGTTGGTCTGGTGGGGAATTAGTAAAATAGCTGCAACAACAAGTGTTTGTATCCAAAAAAAAACAACATTGCATATCTGAGGAAGTACATCTTCCTCCTCATCTGGCTGTAATTGAAAGTAGTGGAATATATGAAAAACAAACTGTATAAATTGAAAAACAATAAACATTGATGTAGTGAACCTCAACTGAAGAACTTACAACATTTAGCACTGTCAACAAACATATCATCCATGTTGATCTAAAATGTTATCTTCCCCTGATTAGAACATAATGTCCATCTTTGCACCATTTTGTTTGGAATTTTAAACCAGTTTTGGTGACAGTATCCAAAGTTATGTTCAAGATCAGAAAATTTATAACGTAATAGTTTTATGAAGAATTATTCTTATAATGGCAACATAATACAGTAGTCTCTGGCTTTCATCCTAGTATTTGGGAGATGAGAAAAGTGGATCTTGGCAAACCATCCATTAGTAGAGGAAAGATTTAACTTATAAGCACAGATATTAAAATTGCATTGAAATTATGCTATTGTTGAGTATAAAGGATGGCGCTGGTGGGAAAAGCCATGTTTTCTTGATGTGGGTGATTTACCTGCACCATGTTGCAGTCAGGCACATTCATGTGGGTGAGATCTCATAGGAATAATCATAATAAGCTCCACATTCTGTTGATGGAAATAAGCAATCCCATTGGAAAAAAAAAGGAGAAAAATTCACCATGGATAATGAGACTAAGATCATAGTTGAAATAAAATTATTGTTGCTGCCAGAATATCCTTAGCATTATTTCATAGAGAAAGACAATTTGGTTTCACAGACAGAGTGTGATCTTACTTGAAACGCATATTGAGTGCTGGGACATAAGTCAGAAACTGCTGTGGTTGCATAAAGCCAGTTTTTCTTCAAACCTGATATTTTGGGTGGAATGCAATGCTATAAGTCAGCATGGACAGATAGATTAGGCAGAATGATGGACACAATCTAACTGTGAATTCTTTACTAATGTGCCCAACCCATGAAATTTGTTAAGGGGTGTATAATTAATGATCAAATCAACTGTGTTCAGTCGCAGAGGATTTTCTGTCAGCAGATAAGACATTTTCCCTGCTTGCAGGTGCCATTAAATGATGATCTTGAAACTTATCTGTGTTTTTGAAGTGAAAAGCAGCAGCAAAGTTATGAAAATCCCCTGTTCTGCACTCAGAAGCATTCCTGCTTTCTTTGCTGGCCCCAAAAGAAGTTTACGTATTCTTAAATTATTTCAATCCTGTAATTCAGCTCGTATGCATTTGAAATTTGGCACAATTTAGCTGATAAATATTTTCTGTCAATGTTGCAAATTCCAATTATCTTGATGCTATGGGCTAAATCACAGTTGAAAATTTAAAAACACGTGTATCAGCAGCATGCCTGCTGTGCATCTGACACATTGACCCCGGCAAGCCATTTTTTGGACATATGTTTTTAATTTATTTGCTATGACAAAAGTATACCACCTCGATCAATGAAACCTGAAACAATTCTAGATAGTATCTGTTAATATAGCTAACACCTCATCCCACTTTCTTCTGTGGTCTTTACGTTACTAGACTTTGAATTAAGTAAATTCTTTTTTAGAGGGCCTCCTGGTATATAAACTGAAAGGCCACTCCCTGTACACAAGAGGTTGGAGTGACACAGGAATCAACTGAGCACCTCATCTTGAGGCAAAAAATTATAATCCCCTGGAAGTGAAGAGACAGGAGGGAATGCAAAAAGATCATCTTGGTAGGAAGCATAAACATTAACAGACAAGAGGACAAGGTGACACTGGAATCAGAACCTGCCAGCCAAATGATCCTTGAAGTTCCTTTGGAACATTTAACTATCAGCGAAAACTCTCCTACCAAATTTGGAATGCCGATATCATGGCTCACAGCCCATCAATTGTCAACAAGTCCTGTCCTGGCCAGCAGTAAACGGTATGGAAGACACATTACTCAGCAGTAACGATTCCTCTCTTACCACTATATTTACTTACTACTATACTCTGATAAATGGAAGTTTCTTATCACAATCTGGAATTCCAGAAACTAAGGGTAAAAATGCCTGGTTGCTTAGTTTATTAAAACCAGCATTGAACTGGTGTATTTTTGCCATTTCACAGTGAAAACGTGGTAACAGGTACCTTAACAGCATTTCCATGTCATTATTAAGTTAGGATTCCCATGCACAGATTAATTAACTAATTATCTGTAATTTGGATCTTGAAAATATGTATATCTCACTAATAAGTATATTTTTTCCAATCACAAATACATACTTATTATTGAGATTTTACTGCAATGAAATCAACACCTGTTCTTCTTTCCTGTTACTGGTAACTTTAAGGTATACCTTCAGCATCACCTCATGAATTTAAGATTCCAGTAAAATCAGCTTCTAACTTCAAGTTCGTGAAGCACAAATTTAACAAGGATAATACAGTGAAAGCCATTAAAAATGGCCATAATGATAAAGGCAATTCAGTTATAAGATGCCTAATCTCAATTCCCAATTTTCCCCTATTCTTAATAACTGTTTAAACAATCCTTTAAATAAGGGATTGGGGCACTGAACAACTCGACTGTTATAGTACACCTACTTTATCCTCATATAAGTTTTTTGGCTTGACAATCAATGTTTAGGTCAAAACCTCCTCATTCATTGTATACAAGCTTACAATATCATGTAACATCAGCACTGTTTGCATATAGCATCACCAACAGCAGGTCTGTTTGTACATGAACCATAAGTATACAGTTCACATTACATCCTTTGTCTCAGTACCACAGTTTGGGAACAACAGGGCATGGTTATTATAGTGAAATGTTGAGTTTCAACCACCCCATTATTTCTGAGTTCCACAGTATGTCATTTGGAACAAGAGCATTACAACATGTATGCCATTTTGCTTTGAGTACATGAGGTTCAAGGTTGTGAGGTGAAAAGAGTACCTTACTCTGGCAAACAAAATGGAAATCTTTAAGCTGCTTCCATTTGTCAGGACACATGTGTTTTCACATCTGTGCTTCAAGACTCATATTATACGAGTCTGGCAATACCACAAAGTTCACTGCAGATAACTACAATGACATCCCATCCTGACACACAGCTTGAGCTCACTTTCATGACTTATTTAATAAATGTCAATTCTTCAGGAGGGTCCTACTCATTTTCAGAGGTTGTAATGCTGATAAAATAGAGTGCAATTCATCATCTCGAGTGTATTGATGTTTCTAGCTTCTACACAAAATTGCACATAAAATTATTGAACGATGCATTTAATTTATCTCTCTTAATGGCAAGGATCTTAGAACAACTGTCATATGCAATAGCACCAATTGTTTGACACCTGAACCTTAAATAAAATGCTAAAAATGATTCTTTATAGAATTTTCTGTTACTGTCTTGATGAAGAACTATGAAGAACTAACATGACACCAGGATGTACAATGAAGTAACTTTGTGTCACATGAGAAAATTCAGAAATCCCCACGCTTAAAGGTATCCAAGAGACATGGGTGAAGTGCAGTGTCAAACAACTTGTAGTGTTGCGAATGACAGCTGTTCTCAAAAATGTTCCCTTGAAAAGAGAAAACTGCACCTTCAGCACTTCAGTGTGCCATTGTGCATAAAAACTCCAATACATATACAGCAATAAATTGTGCACAATGTTTTCTGCATTATAACCCTTGGAAAAGGGAAATGTCTCCCCTTAATTTTGTGAATTACGATACGGCAACAGTTGTCTGATCTGTGGTGGGTGGAAATTTTTGTCATATGCCAGCTTTCACTGCATCTCAGATCTCTTTCACGGCATCTCAGATCACTTTCACTGCAGCACAGATCTCTTTCCTAACAGTCTGTGTCAGCTGTCAGTTGTGATTTGAAGGCTTTAACGTGGCTGAAACAGATGCAAATAGTAAAATATTCATGAGATACAGGCCAAGGAATAAACATTTTGAAAGATAATATTTTGTGAAACTTTACTAGCCTGCAAACTTTGTGCACCGGTATTAAGTCCAAAGTATAGTATCATTCCTTTATTAGACCTAACTGACACCAAGGAATATTGCATTTTGGCAGTTATGATAACTGTGCTGACCCAAGACAATCTCATGTTATGGATACAACAAAAATATTTGAGCACTGTAAGGCATACTCGCAATAGAAGGTGTCATCAACTCTTTACAATCTGATGGCAAATCCTCAAAATTTTGCTCCCAAATACAAACCGACTTTGCAAAAACCAAATACTGTATTCCTTGTTAAGAAAGTGTCATACTACTCTTTTGATATCAGTGTAAATAACACAGTCATCCCTCATTACCAAAATTAATACATCTATTTATTGGAGAAGGGCAGTGCTGTGCATTTCCAAGCAAGTCATGAACTTTATTAGGTATCTACCTCCTGAAGACTTGAGTCTGAGTGAGTGTCTGAGACAGTGCCATCTCATCTTCATCATCAACAAAGTAATCATCAATAGGCTCCAGTACTTGGGCTTCCTTAGCTTGGTTCACAACATCCTCCAGGTCCTAGGAGGAAAATTTAATATTCAGATTAAATATATGAACAGCAGATATCGTACATTAACCCTTGGCTATGATAGAATTAATTCTACCATCCACTCACTACATTTGAATAAGGAATCAGAATAAATTTGCAACCCCTTGCCAAGTGCTGGGTGTGAAGACTGAAGTTCGCCGCCTAATCTGTTGGCAGACAACAGATGCCATGGTCATGGCATGCAGCCAGCGGGAGGTTGGATCCAAGGTGCCTAATGTTACGAGAGTTAAAAAAACACCAGTGCAGACCAAGAAAGAGACCTGTTGCTTTTTCTTCAACTTGCTGGTAACAACTGACCACAAACATTGTTCAGTACTTCTCATGTGCTTCTGCTCAATAGTATTCAATTGAAGACAACAACAATAAAAATCCACCAAAATATTAAACAAGCTCATAATTCGGTGGACTTCACTTAATCACAACTTCTCCAGATCACAGACAATGTTGCAATTAAGCTAAGGTATGATTAAATGGTCCTGTTGTTTATGACCATTTCTTGCTATAGGTTGAGTGTATGTTTGCATTTGGGAGGGGGGTGCGCAGCCTTAAGACCATTCAACTTACCTCATCTGAATCATACTCCTCAAAATCATCAGCATACAGAACTTCTTCATCACTTTTTGTATCCCCACCACCTCCATCTTGAGGCAGATCTGGAAAAGAAAGGTTTATACCTTCAGTCTGTGAGCAGTTATCACCTATCATAACAAGCAACCGTCAAAGATGCCAGCTGAGCATGAACAAATATCCTGATCTGTTGTGCAACATACAGCCGAGGGTAAATATGCACTGATGATACATATCTAGAGCTTTTGCTAGAAAGTCTCCAAAAAGTGGTATGTCTGAATACCAACTGCCCATTCTATGGATGGGATTGCCAAAGTGGAGAAATGAATCTATAATAAGATCTACTAATACCAACACTTCTGATACAGAACAACTGAGAAACAATAAAAATGTATTTGATGTGCACCTGCACTGAAATGCACTTGAGATGAAAACCCTGTAAAGTATTAAAATACTGACTAGACCAAATCATTATATTCCTCTGAAATGAGAAGAGCAATCCATACAATAAAAATAATTTGCTGAGTCTATGTGATTGAAATTATGATTGAAATGTAAAGTCTAAAAGACTGGGGAGAACAGTATGAGTGATCCTGGAGATGCCATTCATGCATTCTGACTTTCAAGGCAGGATACTGTCACTGGTGTTATGCTTACACTCACAGCTCCCAAATATCAGCCCCTGCCTCTCTCTCTCACTCCTCTACACCTTTCACCTCTCCACACCAATACTCATGATACAGAATGTGATATAAGCCTTGCCATGACACTGTAAAGCTGAAGACAATAGTTGTACGTGATTCACACATTTATGACTGGTCAATACCTGGTTTCAGAACTGGCATCAAAGCAATTGTGGCATTCCCGTAACAACTCCACCCTCATAACAAGCAATCAGTGGAATGTCTGCATACTAATATTTCCCCTGATATGCTGATTCACAAATCTTTGCTGCTTTCCCCTCTTTGAATACACCCTTCCTATTTCTTTTCTTAAGAGATCATAGCCTTTCACTGACTATTTTAATCTTTCACTGACAAATTCATGAGTGGATAGCAAAACCCACATCCTTCTGATGAACCAATCAATGTCTGTATCAGAGAGCACACATTTTAAGCTTGAAAAGCACCTCTCTCTTCCCCTTTCATTCACAGATAGAGAGAGTGCATGAGCAAAAGGAAGAATGAGTGTTCATTCTTCATGTTACTCACCCTCTTCAATCTCACTTGAGGAGTCATCAAAATCGTCAGAGTATTCAGTTTCATTTTCCCGTTCTACACTGTCTTGAGGTGGGTCTATGGCAAATGAGAAGGAAAAGTAACAACAAGACCATGAACATCAATGGACAACTTTCTAGATTACAGATTTTTCTCAACTGTAATGAACTCTTTGTGTCAAAACCAATGTTTCTTTATCTACTTGTCTGTCTTGTTTTCTCTATTATATATTTTTTGTCTAAGAGTTTTTCATATACTTCTAAAACAGCAGAGACCTAATTACTGCTACAAGGAGTGTAGGACACAGCAATTGTGCCTTTGCTTTTCTTTTTCTTTACTTGGTCCTTCTTTTTCACAACTGACCATCGTTTATATACAAATGAGGCCATTTTGTGCATTATGTGCAATGAATGGCAAGACAATTGATGAAGCAATTTTTTTTTCCTGCTTAACTTTTTGCCTCTTCTAAATAGTGTTTTGTATGAGAATCAATTATCAGTTTATTCATGTATGTATCTTTGTGTGAGGGAGTTGGGGTGGTAGTGATGTCTGGTTTTCTTGTCTTTTTCTTTTTCCTTCTACAATCTGTGAATTTCATGTAATGCTGAAAAACTCCCTAGCATTTGGCTTATACTGAACAGACCTAGCTTGCTCTATCTCACTGAACAGAGACAATTTTTCTCACGGACAAGAGCTAAGCTTTACACAGTAAAAACAAAGTTGTTTTGTTATTTTATAAAGATCAATACCTGTAATTTTTTTTTGTTATGCACCCTCCAGTTCACCAATTTGCTATATTCTCTTTAAAAGTAATTTTCAGTCTGAAGTATATGCATGCTGCAAAGCTAAGCTACATGCTTCTATGGCCCTCCACCTCTATTCTAGAAATGTAGATAATCGGAATCACCCTTAAAACTACTCTCCTACCTAAAGGTTGAGCTGGCATGTCATTCCGAAGCTCATTGCTTTCCGCCGTTGTACACTGTGGTGAAAAACAACACAACTGTCTATTTGGGCCGGCCTTTTGCTTGCGTACGATCTTTGGGCTCGTTGAGGCAATGGGTTCTCTGCTGCCTAGGATTATCCTGTTTAGGAAGGTACAATTACAATGAAAGATATTTAATCATAGTTTGTATAAGTGAGTAAACATTTTTTTCATGATGTTTCTACAGTTGTTGTCAAAGAAATTATATAATATTGTTGTAGCATCAGAATTGAAATGCTGTATTGAAAAAATGACAGAAACTTTGATTCATGCCTAACGACACCCAGTGCATGTATATATAATACAACACTGCAAAACAATGGTAAATGAATGAAAACAAGTTCAAAATTTCAAGACTTGACACATGAAAGTCATACCATAATGAACCTATGATTCTTTCCAGAATTGGTATGGCTTTTCTATTAATTACTAAACTTACAGTATTAAAGACATATGCTTGCCAACATGCTAATGAATATGCAAATCATTCATTTCAAATGATATCTGTAGCCAACTAGTCCTTTCACAGAAATTTCATTTCACACATGATGATAAAGAGGATGATTACTCCCTGACTGAATTTTCCATAACACTTTTCAGTGATACCTCTCTGACTTTTCCCTGGAAATGTAACAATTCCCTGATTTTTCTAGATGACAGCTTTAACTTGCCTAGAAAAGCCACTCAGCTTCACTTTGTGGTTTAGGGAAGTTAACCATAACCTTACTCTCCACTATTCCAAGATTTCAAAGTCTGTTTCCTTTATTAAGCAAACCCTCTACAATACTAGAATGTATTGCGTTTCAGCAACAATAATTTATTCTGCAGATGCTAGGAATTTTGTGTCACAGAAACAAAGGTAAATGAAACCTTGAGAGGCAGCGGCCAAGTACTGAAGACGAGTTCAGGTTTTATAAACATAACTACCATTGCATTTATCACTAGATGTCATTTAACATATTGTCATAACTTGCTCAATAATGAAAAAAAAGAACAACAAATAAAAAACAAAAAACCAAGCATGTCTTGTGCAGATACCTGTACAACATTTGTCCATTTCATTGTCTTATCATAGTGCCACAGTTTATGACAACAAAGACTATATTGTCTCTAGCCAATATCTTTAACAAAGAAACAACCATTACCCTGATGACGACAATGTGAAACCATTGTCTCCCCCTGATGTGATGCACGAGAGATCTCTCTTGTTTCTGATGGCACGAATGTTTTCTGTATCAGAGATGAATGATGCCAGGTGCTGTTTGACATATGGCTGATTCAGTATGGCACTTGCACTGATGACAAAAAAACAGCACTTTATAAATAACATTAGTATGCACACGTGGGAGACTGGATGACTTATACGGTGATGTCACTCAGTTTTCAAGAAATTCTCTGAACTCTGTGTTTTTTACTAGGTCACAAAATTTTATTGAAAATGCTCATATCATAGCAATTTATTTCAAGCAAAGGTTGTCAATTTTGGTGAGAATTTTGTAGGTGAATAAGATGTGTAATAAAACTGTGGGAGGAGATCTAAAGCAAGTGTTCATGACTGGAAGAAATAAAATATTCAAGTAGTTTAAATAAATAATTGCTTATTGTCTGATTTCAGAGAATTCTCTGAAATGTGGCATCTCTGCTTAAATTACAGCTTTACTAACTATCATGGTGCTTAACAGCTTACACTGCATGGCCTCATCAACGAAAGGATGATGGAATTTGAAATTTTATCCTCATCCTTGGCAAGTATGAAATGAGCGAAGCAGCATAAACAGCTTGCTCTTGTGTTACTAATGGATATACTGCAAGCTCGGCAAGTGCATATTGACCACAAACCTTCTCGTCTCTACTTTGTAAAGGTTGGTAGAATGGACAGAGTTTTATGGCCTGTGGTTTCAGCATAAATTTGTCACGATGGAAAGCAGCATGCCATGTATGCGGTTGATTCTTACAACAAAGATATTAGGAATTATTGAATTTCAATGGTGTATGGATCACTGCAGCAATCTGCTCATTTGTTCTACTTCTGACAAAAGGGAGAACTAGAAAAGTGAGTTAGGAGGAAAATGTGGAACAGTGTGGATGCTAGCATCAAATATCAAATTCACTACCAAACCCTCATTATGATAAAAAGTACACAATATATAACTCTGCACATCTAACACAACATTGGCATTTCAAACAAATCAAAAAATCAACTCTGTTAAGACTTGCTCCTGATCTATTTGTGTTTTTTACAAAAGACAAGGTGCTTAGCGTATTTAATGAAAAGTTACTGATTTAGAAGCAAACTTCTATTTTATTTGAATTGTTGCTGATGGAAGGGCCCAAATATCAATTCCAGTAGATATATATGATCCAAGTCTGTTTTACACTTTGCTCACATATAACTCTCTATTAGGTAACAGGATGTTTGTTCTTGGACTGCAAATCTGTTTGACAAGTAGGTCATACCTAAAAAAAATAAAATTGTACATGAACAAAAATAGCCACACAGTTAAGTAAAATGTGTGACAGTTCATCTGAGGTACAAGTCTAGATAAACCAAGTTTGTCATCATATCAAATAAAAAACGAATTTTAGTCAGACTTAACCTCAGTTTTTCGTGTCTGATCCTCTTATTTCCCCATATCCCCATCCATCTCTCTTTCCGTCTTTTTGACCACACACCCATTCTCAGGACACAATAGATCAGAACATCTGCATGCCTACCTTGGCCTGTCCTCTGGAGTCTTCACAAGGATGCGGCTAACAAGATCTTTGATGCCAGCAGGTGTATCTGCTGGGAGGGGCTGTAATCAAGAGAGAGAATCAAAATACATAATACTAAATACTATATATATCTCTTATTATCGTTTTTGATATATAAATACATGTATAATGTCCTTCCTGCATTGTTGCTCAGAAAAATAACCCAGATCCTTGCATTCAAAGACATCACTCACATAGACCTGTAAATCCTCAATACTGTAAGTCAGCATTTCACCAACCTAAACTTTGCAATAAATACCAACTTAAACTTACAGAAGCCAAAATTTGCTGCTTCATATGTGGTACATGAATGCTCTCAGATGATGTATCTCTGTTATTTATGATACTGAATGTGTCAAGTAATTGTGAGCTTTGAATTTTACGTTCAGATCTCTAACGGAGTGTCATGGCAGAGGTAAGCATGATCACGTGTCATTTCTCGGTGTTATGATCATTTTGCTTGTGACAAACTTGACATGAAATGTACATCTGATTCTAGTTTTTAACATGCATATGATTATAACACTCGGAATGCTCTATCTCTGAAACTTAAAACTAATAGCTCTCCAATGTTTAAGGTCTTTGAGTAGACTTAAATCTTTCTCTCAGAAATTTGGCACCTAGCAGCTGAGTGGCATCCTCACCTCAGTCAGATACTCACTTTGTATTCAGCCTTGACAATGTTGAAGAATAATCCTATCAAGCTCTGACCGTCAAATGGGGGATGTAAGGCACACATTTCATAGAGGAGGCACCCCACAGCCTGAAGTAATGTCATGCACAAACAAAGGTAGTGAAGACTGACTCATTGAATACTATTTGATAACAAGGTGAAAGTAGGTTTTTTAACCTTTTCACACTTTGGTCTTAAGAATAACCTGCACAAACAAACTGTGGACTAGTTAGCAGAATGTCATAAAAAATTAAGCAGAATAAATAGCTGAGAGTAATTAAATATTTAATGCAAAAAAAATTCTACAAAGAGAGCAAAAGAAAAACAAAAATCTAATAATTACAAGTAACTAAGAGCCAGACTGGTATGCATTCTAAATTGCTAACATTCTGTCCAGTCTTAGGAGTAATTTTTGCATTCATGATGTTCAAACGTCAATATTATTTTTCATCAGACAGTGAGACACTGGGTTGCGAATTCAAACTCAAACTATCCTCTATTTCTTCTTCCTTTCTTTCTTCTCTCTGAACTTGCCTTCTGAGCAATCTATTATTCTCTAATTTGGAAACAATTTGCTTTTATATGTAATTCTGAATGATTTCAACGTTCTTTTCAGGAATTCAACAGCTGCGAAGATTCATGTGACAATTTAATCTTCCCGGGAGACTTTTGTCTCTAGAATAAATTCCACAAGTTTAAGAAATTCCACTAGGGTCCTTTAACCCTGCTACATCCCTTCAAGTGTTCATTTTCACGTTGTTCTACAGTGATTCTCATGAAGTTCTTACCCAAATATCAGACTTGGAGTTGTATGGAATGTCTTGGCACAGCTCAGGGCTGAGGTAAGAAGGTGTCCCCACAACAGTCTTGGCAACATCTATTGTATTGTCCAGAACTTTGGAAATGCCAAAATCACCTACAGGAAACAGCATATCGGTAAAATATTAATAAAACAAACAAACAAACAGGCAAACCAGAGGTGGATAATAATTCATTTACATTGCATCTAACATCCCTTTCATAAAATACTGTTCATTGTAAAATATCAATGGACCTCAATAAAATGTTTGCTTGTGATAAAACCTTCCACAGTAGGATGCATGTAATACTGTGTGTAAAGACAGACTATTTGATACAAACAACTGACAATGACTACAAGGCTATTTTCTGCACTTCAACCTCTGGGCAGGGTTGTATCTTCACTTAAGAGGATCAGATATCTATTCTACTCCTGCTCCATTCTAATTGCTGTTTTGCAGAAAGCTCATTTAAGAACAGCTTAGTCAAATTCACATCTTAGCCTCTAAGCAGTTTCGGCAGGACAACAAAGTTCATATGATAAAAACTCCATAAGCTGATTTTGGAAATTTTACGGGGAAAAAAAAAATTAATCCACCTCCAAACCTAGAGAAGGAGGTTTGCTTGCTAGTGGGAGAGGAACAAAATGTGGATCATAAAACACTAAAAAATAATGAGGTTTTATAAGTGTGGAATTCAAGTAAGCAAACCTGCTAATCATCAAAATCATATTTCTAACAAATTATCAAGTAGAGACATTAAGTAGCATGTCTGACAGCAAAAATGTACTTGGGAGAAAATTCCAATTATAAGGGACCTACATGTATGGGTTGGAAATAAATCTGTTATCTTCTCCAGTAAAATCTCAAAATCAGCAGATGATGCAACTTTCACAATTAACAGGTCTCATCATGCACAATCTGTGGGCATTATGGGTTAGGAGGTTTCCAGCCCAAACTGATTATCAATTTTTGTTACTAATATAAGGGTCTAATATTTTGTGAGGGGTTGGAGAAGGGTGTAAAGGGACTGAACAATAGATTTCCTCCAGAAAAAGATTTCTTTCCAAAAACTGACTTTGCAATTTTTCTCATGCAGATGACAATATGATCTAAGGATTTAAATCTGAATCAGCAGCCATGCTTGATCTCAAGTATTGAAAACTGAAAATAAATGTGAAATTATGGATTATGTGATTATTAAGGAGGTCCATACTGTTTTTATGTTTATAGTGAGATCAGTATGGGCAGCATGGTCAAGGAAGAAAATTTTCCAGGCTGACCCATTCTATGGTTTTGTTAATCACTTATTTAAGAATCAGCTAATATCCTAGAAACATCATGTGCTGAAAAATGCCAGAAGTACATACCAAGTTTGACTACATTTCTTTTGTTCAGAAACACATTTTCTGTCTTCAGATCCCTGAAATGAAAAGTGGAAGAAAAACAGTGGGTTGGATGATAAGGGGACAATTCAATCAGCATGATATACGAGGACCTGATAACACAAAGCTAAAGTCAAACTACTGTTCTAGATACAATGCTTTTTCTCTATGCTTGAATTACTAGGCCTCCAGCCTCAGTGTCTCAGCCAACTAATCACCAAATTAATAGACCAGATACATCTTCTCTGACAAAAGGACTCAAATGCAAGATCATTTTTCAGTGTTCCGAGTGACATCAAATTTCATAAAATAATTACACATACGAGAAAACACTCCAACTGAGAAATAACCTGAGTATGACATTGTCACAGAAAGCAAATGATCTTCAAGGAGAAAGTAAATGATCTTGAAATAATCGTGATCACAATAGAATCTTTTTGTCAGAGGGGAGCAAAAACCACCCCTTGAGAGCCTAGATAAGTGTCAGTCTAGCAAAATCAAGATAACACAGGTCTGGGATTCTTGGCATTTCATAAATTATTTTCAACAATATTTTCAATATTGACAAAATAATGTGCTTGTGTTATGTTAAATATTTTTTTCTCTGAACTAAAAGTCACATGATGTCAAAATCAAAATTCCATATTTCTTAATAGAGTGGCGGTTCACCTTGCTGAAGCAGCCAGCCAAGACAAACAACCCAGTATTTGCCAAGCCCTAACAGTGAATCTCGTAAGCATGAATGGCTGATTGAGTAATGCTTTTAGTTACTGATACATAATAGATGAGATTGGAAAGCAGAGCCGTGAATTTATGAAGTAAATAGAAAATGAGCTTCAGCAGGCCCAGTTTAGCAACATGGAAAGCTTTTTGTAGCTTTTCAGAAAGATTAATTGTGCTCTCAAGGAATGAAATCATCAACTGTTACCTACCTGTGTAAAATATGCTTGGAATGTATGTACTGAACTGCCATCACAATCTGTATAAACCACTGCAAGGAAGGAGAAAATAAAACAGAAGTGATATATTTTCAAGTGTTGAATGGCCTTAAGATTCTGTCTAGAATTAACCTGAATATCTAATTATTTTTACAAATCAGGAATAATAATACTTGTGGAGCAACGTGGTTGAATGGTTACAGTGTTGAACTCGGGATATAAAGGTCTTGGGTTTGATTCCCAATCCCAGTCATTGTGTGGGTGCCTTGGGAAAGCATTTCATTCACATTCATTCAGCCCACCCAGCTGTAAATTGGGTACATGACTATGGGGAGTGAAAGATATTGTCAGAATGCTAGTGACCAGTGCCTGCAAATGGCATCAGCACTGTTTACTCCCCAGAGAGTTAAGAAAGTCCTAGAGTGATCTGGCCTGCTGGGGTAAAAATATTGTGAAGTCAGGTGATCGAGCATCAGCCTGACATGAGACTTATAAACTGCATCATTATAATTGTCATTTTTATCATAATATGGTTCAGAAGTCTGTTTCCATGCCATGCCCACTAATCCAACTTTGTATTATAATGCTGACTATGTCAAGTGCCAGTTTCAGAATTATCAGTGGCTGGATTAAAATTTGTGAAGACTGGATAAATTTCGAACTTCTTGCACTATCGTAAGACAATCACAGCCAAAAGATATTGATTGAAAATTAAAAACTTCAGACATCTTCAATAACACAAGAAAAAAAATCTGATACAACAGGGCATGTTTCCCTTTTTCAGAAGGGGAAGTGGGGGCAAGGGGGAGGAGGATTGGGTGTTTCATACTATTGCTATATCAATGATGCAGGAGCTTGTTTCATCATAAAACATGACACTGGATATATGAAGCACTCTGTAGTCCACAATGAGCATGTTTCACACAGTGGCTGGGCATTCCAACTGTGGCACAGCCATCTGTGGTCATACAGTTCATATAAGCTATAAACATGCTCTCTAAAGCAATCAACTGCAAGTCCACAACACAAGTTTTCATACCTGCATAATCTGTTTCTCTGAGAATGTGATATAATTCTGAAACAAAGATAACAAAATGTCAGCACTGCCTTCTTGTGAGTTGAAAGGTGTATGTTGTGACACAAAAGACTTTTAAGCAAATCCAGAGAAATCTAACATTCGTAGAATCATCCAATAATACAGCATTCTTTTCCGTTTTATTTCTTGTTCTTCTCTGCATACATCTACCACTGATCCACCTTGCAAAATACACATTTTATAAGATTAAGCAAAGGAGACCTTTGTAATAAATGGCCTCTCAAGTATATCATGGAGTACCTGTGATTTGTCATGAAAACAAATGTTCGTCATGATTATGAGATTGAACAGACATCCTTAATTCTGACTCAATAAAGGAAAAGTCGTCTCCAGCCAATGGTCCACTCTTCATGGAGGTCATACTGAAATCTTAAATTTTCACTACTTGGAAAACACTTCCATACTGTGCAAATTTTTATGTAAATAATGTGGTAAGTTAAATCAGAAGCTTATGAACTACAGAAATAGATACATCAGGTGAGATAAAACGCAAATATGTAGACGATGAAGCAGTCATACTGATAATAAGATCATATCCATAACTATCTGAAGCTGAGCTCACCTGAGACGCCTCCTGGAGTCGCTCCGAGAGATTTCCCCCATCACAGTAGTCCTGGAGGATAGAAAACAAAAACATTATATTTCCATTATTTACAATTATGGGATCTACACAGGGCATAAGAAATCTACACAGTATACATTTCTTTCATGTTGAAGTTTCATAAATAAAATAAGTTGAAGTTTCATAAATAAAATAAAGTTGGAATTTTCTTAGAGGCAGCAAGAGGGTTTTCAATTTGTGAGGCACATTTTTAATAAACTTACGGCCATGTACTGGTGACTACATATATGCTCAACTGTTATCAAAAAACTACGTGCTTGCTACATGTACGTTATTATAAAGTTGGGTACATACCAAAATAATACAGACATAATCCCCTGAAGGATCCAGGAATGACTCATGGAACAAAATAATATGAGGATGCCGCAGCTGAGACAAGATACTGAAAGTACAAGTGAAAGAAAAACAACAGGATACAGTGACAGCCAAACAGGAAAGGACTTTAAATAATACATCATGTTATCCAAAGCTGTATCTTTTCATACTTATTATTACTTATTATACTGTTACTTTACTTAGCACTTAAGAGAATTTCTCTGTTCATTCATATCTAATACTGTACAGTAATTAATAATTACGTCCTGGAATATCCTTTACCTTTGCAGCCCTCTCTGAGGCAAGCTGACACGAATTACTGCACATTCTCATACACTGGTACTGTAGAGTTGCTAACAGCTTTCAGGCTACTCCATAACTAACAGAAAACTACAGTGTGCAATCAGAAGCTTATGATCTACAGAAATAAATGCATCAGGTGAGATAAAACGCAAATATGTAGAAGACATGAATTGGGGTTCATTCTTGGACTACCTAGTTATGGATTATTTAAGTCTTATTAGTAGTTATTTCTGACCAACAAAAGGACAATATTTACACACCATTTATTTCAAAAACAAATGATAATGCTCTACAATGGTTTCGTCTTTCATGAAATAATGATTTTGACTGTTTTCCCCTCTTTATTCATTACTTACCTTGCCTCCTTTAGCACTGCCTCCTTGGTTCTGTTTTGTTTCCTTTCATCAACTTCAATTTTTTTTAGGGCAAAATATCTAAAGTAAGACAGTGGAAAAGAAGCATGATGTTACTCACAAAATGCCAGATAATATCTATGGCAAATAGGACATCATTGGAAGCATTAAACTTTCAGTCACCTCCTTGGACTGAAACTTTAGATGGTAAACAATTTGATCAAATGCTGCATACACTAATAATTCCAAATTAAGAGTGTTTTCCCACGCCTGTGTAAGTGGACTTTGCCTTTTGATATAAAGGACAATAATGGAGGGCAAATTCTGCACACATTAATTTTGGACTTATTTATAATGTCATAATTCCGCATGGAATTCAGATATTAAGCTCAATTTTGCTTTGAATGAATGATTACATATAAAGACATGCATTCCTGAATACACAGCCAACTCATTTTTAAACGCAGAATACTCACTCACTCACTCACCCACCCACCTACCCAGCCAGTCATCCACTCAGCCAGCCAATAAAAAGAAATTAGCAAACCAACAGAAATCAGCCCAATGATTTTATTCATTAAATAAATGGACCAAGAAACATGTGGGGCAGTCAGGGGAAGCAGAATAATGTACTTGGTAAAATATTTCTCATGGAATAATGAAGAAATGCAGTATGAGTAAAAGTGACCAAAGGAAACTGAAAGGATAATACTGTACTTACTTCTTGGTGATTGCTTGTTTAACCAAGTAAACAGCTCCATGAGCCCCGACTCCTAGTCTTCTTACGATTTCATATTTGTCCATGACTGCAGTGGACAAGTGATGGAGTCATGATTCATCAAGGTTCATTGCAAACCTAAGAAGAGATCAAATAAAAATGTATGGTAATTTTGGTGAACTGGTGATGCTGCTTACTATATACATGGGTCAGTGCCAAAAAGCTGTATATAAAATGGGACATAGGGGCTGAAAAGTGGACGATAAATATGAAAGTAAAAAGAGACAGTCTTTGACACATTAACCATTTTTATTTCAGATTCCATACATTTTGTAGCTGCAACTCTTCTCAATTCAGTGAGACAGGTTGATTTTCATATGAAAGTACAAAGTGTCAGACATCACTGTGACGACAGAAAAGTGTTAATAAAGTCATTAATATTGAAGAAATGTGAACTCCACCCGTAATATGAGTATAAAAATCATAAAAAAAGCAAGCCAAATATAGCACTAGTATACTTAATAACATACAATTTATTTAACAATTGATTTGGTTTTGTAGTCACAGTGATGTCCAACACAAAATGAAAAATAAGAGTTTCTACAGATGTAAATGAGTGCATATATTATATCAAATATTACATCTACTACTTAGGCTCATTATAATATACTGATCTTAACAGATCCCTTAGACATATAATAATACATAATACAGTTATCAAATTTAGTTATTAGGTCTTTGGTGCTGGACATCACACAACGACAAAGTATGAAGGATTACATGATTTCTAACATACAAAGCGTTCAACAGTGAAATGTGCAACAAAATATTTCCAGTCAGTAGTCACTTTCAAGATAAATAATTATTAACTTAAACCCAATAATGACAAGGATAAATGGCAATCATCAAGCACACAAGGCATGTAAATTCAGCAGTAATCAGCTGAATCATTAGCATAAATTCTCTGACAACTAGAATTAAAAACATACATGTTTTTCAGTGCATATGAGAAATAAGCACTTGTACTTTTCTTTCAAGTCATTCATTCAATAGAAAGCTTTGTAATTTTTATTTAGAAGGTCGGCTGCCAAGGTGGGGAGTGGGGGACACAGATACAAAGAAAAAAAAGAAGTGGGGGGTGGGCTTGGGGCACAGCATTGTGCACATTTCTGCACTGGTCTTTGATTTTGGCTCTGACTTCTTTTCAACCTCTTCTGTGAATGTCCATCTTTCCTTCCTCTTAGGTTCTATGTAACTTCTTCCTACTGAAAACAAAAGAAGAATTCAAAACCAGAGTTCATTAAAGCAGGCATGCCATTGGAGAAACTAGAGTTTCATGAAACATAGAATAAATTTGTCAAGCTTTGTTGAGAAACAATTAGTCTTTGATCTAGACCCTAGTCAAACACAGGGCATAGGCCTTTCTTCTCGGCTGTGACCTCCAGCGTGCTCCAGTGACCTCTTTATTGGACGTCACGTGATCGACAATGAAATGTCGCATGTATTGTATTACAACATGGACTGCCTAAAGCTTATGTGCAACGTACGGCCAGAGTGCATGGTACTCTGGCATTCGCATTCATTCGATTTAGTACACTTACTGCATTTAATTTTATGTAATTCTACTGTTAATGTCGTCACAATTGTTGAAATTTGAAGGTCGCAAGAAATCTCAATGTAAAAAGCATTTCTTCATTTCTGTATTTCAATGCTTCATCTCGGAGAATGCATTTTCGTAAATTATATTACCAATAGAACTACAAGAACAAGAAAGAAACTGAACGTAAACAGGAAAACTGTGTTGGATATCACAAACACATTGGCATGTGTTGGACGTCACTATAAAAATAAAAGTGACAACAAAATTCAAACTTATGTGGAGATGTGTTGTTGGATTCCTCCATCACCAAAACTCCAACACACATTCATCAAAAGGAGAGTAACGATAAACAAACACCTTGGACAGCCTGGGGAAGATGTGACTGCTATTGTCGTATCGTGGTTGGAAGTCACAGTGTGACAATAAAGTGCACAAGTTCAGGAACCTCTTTTGTTAGCCCACACGGGCAGAAATTGATAAATGGTGTGTAACTATTATCATTCAGCGAAGGATGACACTTCTATTGTCGTAGTAGGTTACTTGTACCCGTATTCTGGCATTTGATGCATCGCATTTTTTATTTGATGAGGGCGTGACAACACAGGTGATGTTCAGCAACTTATTTTTAAAATAACCCATTCTTACTTAATCAGCTAACAGAAAAATTCTTTTTGTGCTTTACAATCATCCTCATTTATTACTCTAAAATATTGTTACCAAATCTAAAAGTAGATTCTATATGTGTGCCTGTTTTGTTTGTTTTTCTGAGGTCTGGTTCCAGGTGTCCTTTTAAGATATGTCTAATCAGAAAAACATAATCAAATTTTGAAAAAACAAGTGGAACAACTGTAATGGGCAATCATCATGTTCATGCTGTTTACTGCATCAATAAAAAACCACCACTGACAAAGAAAATACACACCAGATGAAAATTAATTGAGATGCGGATTACAAACAGGTGTATTGAAAAAAAAAGAGAGCTTTTTGGCAGTGACCCTTATACAAAAACAAATAAATTATGCTCAACATTCTCTGAGAATTCAAGGCACTGTAAAAAGAAAACCAATGTCTACATATGGCTTGATATTTTATTGACAATTTTATCTTAAGAGAGTGTGAAGTTTAACCATAGAAATTCCAGAGGTCAAGATGCATTAATAATGCACTCTGACCTAACCAGACCTAGATCTATAGAGGCCTCATTCTTCAAATCTACCAACCCCTAAAAATCATTTTGTTTATTCTGATCCAAGAATCGTGACGAGAAGAATTCCATATGTGTGCCGGAAAGATTTCCTCATGCAATAGGCTACACCAAACCAACAACATATCCTAACCCTAACCCCAACTCTCATTCTGTGGGTGCTCAAAGACAAATATGGACTTATTTACACCAATCTGCACTATTCACAGCTCTGTAAGATGGCTTATTATTATTTCTCAAGGTTCAGGCAGCAGGATAGAACCTTTCAGAAAACTTAGGTCTATGACTAGAATGATGTTTCCTCTCCTCTTCCCGTCTTCCCTAGCCCTGCCCTTGCTTTGCCCACAACATCTTCCGAAAATCCTGGAGGCGTGCTAGTTTATTATGTGGTCAGCTAAATCAGAGATTACTTGTCCTTTCCTCAATACATTTCAATTTGCTAGTCTCCTGACTGTATTCCACCTTCCATCCTCCCTCCCCCTGTCACTGTAAGGTTTACACACACTGACGACACACAATACACAGCACACTCAATCCATACAACCGCGCCCTTAGGGTATCTTTAATAACTGTAACATGGCACCTACGTGTCGAAAGTTTGATTGTAAATATTATCACTATAAACTATAGCAAGCATTACTGACTGACATAATCTGTGGAATGAAAACAGAAGAACGGAATGTTTCCTCACAAACAAGCCGCCATCATGTAAACACTGGCTATCTATCAAAAACTAGAACTCAACTAGCTCACAAAGTAAACTTAATTTGAAGTTTTCGTCATTTGTTACTGTTCTAATTCATAAAAATAGGCAAGGGCACCTAATCATGTAATTGAAAAAATTATCTTTTGAATCTACTATCATCATTGATTGTCTTGTACAATATTTGTTTTGTTATTTTCATGTTAATCGCGATCTTTTTTTCTTACTTGATGCAAGGTCAAGGCCTGCAATAAGCAAGCAAAGCATCAAGCTGCTGACACAGAGAAGATGGCAACATCGTCCGGAGGTTCAATAGAAATCCCTCTGCGGGATACAGATGAGGTATTTATTTTTAAAGATCTGAGTGTTTTCTTATGTTTCGTAACGAATCAAGGTGTGTCGTAAATATTTTGTCATTGTATGTCACCACGATGGACAGACAAACAAAAACGTTCGAGGTATCAGCGACCTGTTATCGATAATTCACTGAGAATCGAATGGACTCCTATTTCGACTTGAGATGCCCTTGCACTACCGTCTTGTTGTCTGCGGGGAAGAAAAGGAGGGAAAATAAGACCTGTAATTTAATGCTAAATAACATAATGTAGTCAAAATTGTTTGTGTTCCTGCTTTTTCATCTGAGTCAGAAAGCCAAGCCCAAGGCCCAAGTCCAAGAAGCGTATCGCCGTGTATCTTAATTCTTATCAAATATGGGCCAATATATGGGGCCGCTTAGGCCTATCCTGTTTGGGGAGGATTTCCATATGTGATAACTGGCAATAAGGAGTTACGCTCGCTTCGACTGATGCTCCTGTCTCGATGGGCATTAGTGTTAGGGTTAAGGGTAGAGTTACGGTTGGGGGGAGAGGGGGGGTTAGGGTTAGGGTTGTATTAGATTTAGTACATTAGTCGTTGTCGTTGTTGGGAATTAAGGTACTGATCGTAGTTGTAGGGGTTATCACATTTAGAAATCCTTCCCCTGTTTGTATTTACTGAATCTGAGTCAGGGAATGGCTTTATGATGTGCATTACTTACTATCTTTTGAAAGACATTGTTACAGTGTGCGCGAAATCCCACACGCCCGCTGCCCGAGGCGTGTGGTTTTGGGGTCGGGCGCCTGGTTTTGGAGGAACTCACACGCCCAAATGGCGTCTAGATCTCAGTGGCAAGTGCACTCAGTGTATTTGACCTTGCATTTTGTAAAGCAAAATTTCTGGTTTTGTAACTAACAGTTTGTAAAATGGGACAGTACCGACTTAATTGATCGCGAAATCGATACAAAAGGATCGCTAATCAGAGGATCAACGGCCTAC
>JAWQUT010000365.1:196214-212486 GCA_033807755.1 Ellobium chinense | reverse complement strand
TCTAGCTCCATGGGTTTCCTTGTCAATGAACGCATTCATTTTTACCCTTTCGGGCATGTGAAAATCAGTTCGGGCATGTAAAACTTGGAAAGTCACATGCCCGAATGGCATGTGACTTGGAAGAGGATTTCGTGCACACTGTTGTTACCATTTATGCCATTGAGCTGAGTGGTATCGTGATTACTACTGTTGCCTTGCTAGATCTATGTAATTAATGTAATTTGCGGACCATTTTGTGAACTTTGTTCCCATACAAAAATTTAAAATTTAACTGCAGATTGTTCATCATCCTCTCTCCCAGTAGGGCAGATAACTGTAAATATGTAGTGCTTGCATTGGCTGTTAAAGTAGGTGTGACCTATTAGCAGTGTTTTTTTTCAACAAGTCACATGAGTTGAGACTGACATTCCCCATCATTATAAAGTTAAAGTTTGATGGGGGAATTTGTAAGTCGAGGAACATATTAAGATTTTTCTCAAATTCTTCAATTTTCTGCACAGGAAATAAGGGGGGATCAAGAGTGTTTTGATGAAATTTTCCAGGGAATTGACGAATCATATAATTAGTGCAGTTTGGAGAAAACTGTCGATCTATCAGTCATACCCGGCGTAAGAGTTAATACCAGCAATGAAACTCATGAGGATGTTTGCATTTCTTTGGAATTCTTTTTTCTTCCTGTTCAGGTGATTGAACTAGATCTTGACCAACTACCAGAAGGTGAAGAGGTCCTGAGTATACTGAGGCAGGAGGTGGCACCACTTCATATATGGGTGACTTTAGCTGTAAGTTCTGTAATGTAGTTTTTACTCATGTGTAATGTGGTAGTAAAATACTCTTCAGACATTTTTATGGAAAATGTTAAAATCTTTAATATTTATAATTAATTTGTTCAGTGTTATGATCAGATTTTTTAGTCTAGCCTGTGTTAGTTGCTTTGATCAAAGATCTGTTACTGTGAGATCATTGTCTTTGGCGACAAAATCAAAGCTGGTGCATGGAGAATTGTGTTTTCTTGTCACAATGTCGTCTTGACTGAATTAGTTAGTCACTTAATGTCATAAAATTATATTCACACACATTTTACTTTCTGTTCCTTTTTAGTTGGAGTATTGGAAGCAAGGCTCCCCCGATGACTTTGTCAAAATCTTGGAGGCATCTCGAACAGATGCCAGTCTGGACTACTCTAATTTTGAGAAGGACCAGATGCGATCGCTGGATACCCTTGCTGCATACTATGTGCAGCAGGCCCACAAGGAGAAAAACAAAGACAAAAAAAGAGAACTCTTCATGAAAGCCACCCTGTTGTACACCACAGCGGACAGAATCATTATGTACGATCAGGTAAGCAGATAGCATTTCTGAGGTATATGTATAGGAAATCATCACCAGGTTTTCACAGTTATTAATATACAGTAGTTGGTAGAAGTAAGAGATGTAAAATGATTTGAAACACCAATGAGTTCATATTAAGCAGGATGCTGGTCAGGGATCTTAATGGGAAATATGTAGGGTAGAGAATGTAGTAACATTTAGTGGCTGTCTACTGAGTATTCTAGAAATTAAATCCAGTTTCTGCAAAGTTCTTACCATATCTCAGACATGACAGAATGCTCAAAAATTTCAGAAAAATAGAAATCAGACCTGAAAACAAAGAAAAGGTTTGAAAAAGTGAGTAAATATTGTGGATATACAGTACTCATAAAATAAATATATCATGTTATTAAATATGAATTTTGCAGGCACAATTTATTACTATTTTAGTATTTCATTATCAAAAAAGATCTCTATTATACCTTCAATTAAAAGTAAACTTTTGCCACCCATCAAGGCCATGATTTGTAAGATTCTACTATAGACAGAATGACAAAACAACTTCCATCTTGAACAGAGACCAGTATGCAAATCATGGTGTCCAAATATTTTGCCATGCTCTGCTGCCATGCCTGATATTCAGAGTTGTGGAGAAACTGCTCATAGTCATCATTACAGTTTCTGTTTTTTTATACCAAAACTTGAACGGTAAAAGGGCAAAACTTTTCATATGTTGATGAAAGTAAACCACTATGTGTTTGTTTCTAACAGAACCATCTGCTGGGTCGTGCCTATTTCTGTTTGCTGGAGGGGGACAAAATGGACCAGGCTGATGCACAGTTTAACTTTGTCTTGAATCAGGTGAGCTAATTTATCAGTGATTGCATTATAAATTCTTTGTCAAGAAATGTGCATGTTCAAGATATATTGTGTAATTTATGACCATTGAAATTTCTTTGCTCTACACCTGTTAAACCATTCATCAAATATATCATGGATATTTATACATTGAATTGTGTATGAATGTCTGTGATTTAAGTAAAATAAAACATACAGAAGCTAATAAGGCAAAGAAAAATTATTTGGTTCCTTTCCCCGCTTCCTCTCAGGTACATACTTGAGCTTAAACTTTCTGTCTGTTCTCATAGTAGTGCCTGATGCTACCTTGTTTATATAACTGATAAAGGGGGAAGTTCGCAGTATTACCACAGATAAGTAGATATTTGACCATTAGACTTCAATGATTTGGTGATTGACATAAATTGTTGCTTGTGTTGTTGTAGTCCAGTAACAACATTCCGTCATTACTTGGGAAAGCCTGCATTGCTTTCAACAAGAAAGATTACCGAGGAGCTCTGGCTTACTACAAGAAAGCCTTGAGGACAAACCCCACCTGTCCAGCATCTGTTCGTCTTGGAATGGGGCACTGCTTTGTCAAGCTGAATCGTCAAGCTAAAGCAAGGTAATTTAGCTCTGTTGTAGATCAAAGGAGTTCAGTGGGAAGTTCGGTGGGAGGATTGAGGCAATGTAAATTCACAGTTTTCTCATAGGAAGGAGCTGTTGTTCAGCAGGGGATGGAAAAGAGAGGAAGAGTACAGTTTGTCTGATTCTTTGTTTGCAATAATGTGTTATTACAATTTATTCTTTTATTCTCTGTCTCTCAGTCTGTTTCTACCTCTTTTTCTGTCTTCTTCGTAAAATCTTATAGTTATTATTTTGTACAAGAAGACCTATTTTAGAAAGTTTGTGGAAAGAATAGGTCATGAAACTCTTCATAAATAATTAATTTTTTTCTCACTTTTTTTGTATTTTGGTGATGTGCTGAGATCTCTGGCAGCAGCAGGCTGTCACTGTTCCTATTCTTCTGTCACCAGAATGGCATTTGAGAGGGCTCTGCAGCTAGACCCAAATTGTGTGGGAGCCTTAGTGGGCCTGGCCATCCTGGAGCTCAACTCTAAGACTCAGGAATCCATCAAGAATGGTGTTCAGCTGCTGTCCAAGGCATACACCATTGACTCTTCTAACCCCATGGTGCTCAACCACTTAGCCAACCACTTCTTCTACAAGAAGGTGAGAGACCAGTAACTGTTGACAGTTATCATGATTTTGGCACTAGTGGATGCAGAGTCCGACCCCTTTGCCACAACTGTCTCAGTAAACTGTCCTGCATCAGCTGAAAAGTTTCATAGAACACTTATACAGCACTGTCTAAAAGGGGGGGCGAGGGGGGGGGGGCAGTTTTTCTAGACTTTCATCATCTTATGAAGGCCATGTTCATAATGTGGGTGCATGTTTCATCGCTCTGTGGGCTTCAGGGAAAGATAAAAATGCTTTACAGTCTGCAGTAACTGAGTGGGTCATGTCATACATCCTTAACAGGCCATATTATTATATTAATTCATAGGCCAGTATCCAGACAGTAGACAACCCTGAAGTGATGATATTTGGACTGGGAGTCTTTCTGCAGATGAAACATTCTAATAGGTTTTTGCATTGGTTTGTTTTGTTTGCAGGATTATCAGAAAGTGCAGCACTTGGCTCTTCATGCTTTCCATAACACGGAAAATGAAGCCATGAGAGCGGAGAGTACTTATCAGCTGGCCAGAGCATTCCATGTTCAGGTAAGTAAGCCTTAAAATTCAGAGATTCCTAAGCCTCGGTATCCTTTATTGTATTCAGCTGAGTCTTGCATATAACAAAAACCTATTTAAGTGAAGCCATGTGTAGCATGCTCTACTTTGTGGACTCACAAATGACAGCTAGGGTTACATACTGCGAGCCAAACCAGTACCAACACAGATATTTTTAAGTGAAACTGTGATACTTCTCTGCACAGTTTACATATATCTTTTGGTGATTTTGTGAAATGCCACTCTCTTCCACCTAAACTTAACAGTAATTTGTATTTTGCTGTATAATGAAGAGATTATTCTAATCTCATGTGGGTCAAGTGTAACAGGATTATCATTTGTATTTACTTTGTTATAATTATTAATTGGAAATACCTTTCCTATTTAAGGGCAGGTGGCAGTGACTGCTAAAATTATTGATCACATGGAGAAAGTAAGAGTAGTTGTAATGGACACCAGCATTAATGACTTAGATTTCCCCCATCTTTGTCTTTATGCTGATGAGACAACTTTTCTGGTCTTTGTCAATTTTCAAGATCTGCGGCTATTGGATGACCAAAGTTTCTGCGTTAATGAGATGTCGGATAGCAACTCAAAGGTTTAGCTAATACATATAACACTGTTATCAGGAGAGACAGACACTGATACACAGCAGGTTTCACATTACTTTTTTCCTGTGTAAACAGTCGATTTCTCTCTTCACACCAGAACTATGAACTGGCACTGAATGTGAATATCAGGATGCAAGGCCTTAGGTCAGGAAACAAACAATTTGTAGGTGTAGATAGGTGGCATGCATCTGTTCTTTTCATGTTCTGTCTGGCTTTGTCATTCCATGATTTTCTGTGTTGTGGCCTTTACAGGAGGACTATGACCAGGCTTTTCAGTATTACTATCAGTCGACCCAGTTTGCACCTGCCAGTTTTGTTCTGCCTTTCTTTGGGCTTGGTCAGATGTACATTTTCCGAGGGGATAATGAAAATGTAAGTCAGTGGGTTAGGCTCATCTGTGAAGTTGAAGTGCTACTTTTGTGATTTGGTTAGCATCTGCTACACAGACATTATTCTGACAGTACTCATTGGTGATTCAGATAAATAAAATTAGTCTTCTATAAGGTATAAGAGCTCCAGTAGGACTATAGTCCCAAATAAAAATCAAAGAGTTGAAATACTCTCCTTCCTCCCCCCCGTATCCAGCCATTTAATGTTATTTTTGCCCGAAGAGCTCCAGTAGGACTATAGTCCCAAATAAAAATCAAAGAGTTGAAATACCCTCCTTCCTCCTCCCCCGTATCCAGCCATTTAATGTTATTTTTGCCCGAAAATTTGAAAATTTTCTTTTGCCCATTGCAGAGATTAGGGTTTATTCTATAGCTTGGTTAGTAGTATTAGTAGTAAAACTAACATAAAACTCAATATTTGCCTGACTATACAGGCTATGCAGAATATTGTGATTTGTTGAAGACTGCCATAATACCATGTTGTTTCTTGTGTCAGGCGGCCCAGTGTTTTGAGAAAGTTTTGAAAGCCCAGCCTGGAAACTATGAGACCATGAAAATCTTGGGTTCTCTCTATGCAAATCACCCAGATCAAGAGAAGAGAGATGTTGCTAGGGTATGTATTTCTCATTTTTCATCTTTTTAACCTGGGTAAAACACTGCTATTTTATAGGAAAAGAATACATGCCCATGTTTGGCAGAATTATTATTTTAAAAAAACTTTATAAGCAGTTGAATGTTAGTACATGTGAGACAAAAAAATTGTGTGGAATCGTTCATAACCACAGCCATCGTTTCAGTTTGTGCACTCCACATTTACTGTGCCCTTCAGCTAAGTGCAAAGTGTCATACATGGAGAAATAGCATGCAAGGTAGCCACATACCTGAAAAAATTATCCAAAATTCCCACTGACATTTTTGAAATGGAAAATTAGAACTACAATTCATAATTTAATTCCAAACTACCCTTTAGAGCATTGACCAAATTAGAAACCCGGTGAACATAAGCTACGATTTATGTATGCGAGGAAATGTTGATAGTTTAAATATATTATTATTATGAGAAAAGTTTGTTCACAAAGGTATATCAAGGATCACATGACCTTTCACAGGGTGGCGTGGAGAAAGAATGTTTGTCTCATGGTGTGAAAGGTCCCAAATTTGAACCCTGCCTGTAACATGTTCCATTTTGGATATTTTCTTGAGTTGTTTGAAAAAAGCACCCTGTTGACATTCAAGCCTTATCTCAGACCTATCTATGACTGTGATGAAAATGGTTGTTAAAAGCTAATGAATATAAGATCCATACATGTAATTTGTGTGTTCCTATTTGCAGCAACACATGAAGAAAGTGACTGAGCAATTTCCAGATGATGTGGAGGCTTGGATTGAGCTGGCTCAGATTATGGAACAAACAGATGTTCAGGTTAGAGACCACTTTGTTGTCCTCAGCTCAACAGTATTAAACATTAATGTAGGCAGTGAGCCTCCCAGACCTCTCAAATGTGCAGCCAAGACCTAAGGAGGATATGGTCAGAGAAAATCGAAGGTGGATATGAGACACAGACATAAACTTAATACCAGACATCTTCAGCCCAAAAGAGAATTTCAGATTTATGGATGACGAGATGAAGGCACATAATGTTTTTCAGTACGAGACCTACTACAGACTTTCTCACAAATTGTCAGTGTTGATATATAAAGTGATATGATGTGGTATATCCCTTATGGAATATGATTTTCTACATCTTGTTGCCTGTGAAAATTTCAGAAATAAGCTTTGTCAGCAGAGGAGGGAAACCAGTTTTTATAGACTCTAAACGAGTAGGACAGTCAGCTCACTCTGTGGCACAAGGTCATGTTTCATTTTTATTTAACCAAATGAAAGCCAAATAGTTTTGGTCTTGTTCAGCTCAGAAATGGTTTGAAGCGATGAGGAAAAGAAGGTTAGTTACAAGGGGATTTGAAAAGGTCGTTCATTGAGTTTCTGGGAAACAAGCTGAATTGTCTCACCTAACTGATTTTGCTAAATGTGTGCAGTGTTGAAACATTTAACTCAGTAAAGTTCTTTTCCAACAGGGAGCATTGTCAGCCTATGGCACAGCTACTCGCATTCTGAAGGAGAAAGTAGAGGCTGATATACCCCCAGAGATTCTCAACAATGTGGCTGCTCTGCACTTTAGACTAGGAAACTTTGAGGATGCTAGAGTAAGTTTTATACTGTTCTTCTTGAATTAAGTGTTTAATAAATGTTCAGAAGTTTTCACTTTTTATGAGGTCTTATCGAATTTGAAGCTTAGAGAACTGATAATTTTTGTTGTTGTGATTTAAATTGTTCATCTATATTCTGTTAAGAACGCACTCACACCTTGTATGTATGTAATCTTTTGTGTGTGTTTGTATGTGTGCATGGGTGTGGTGTGCCTGATTTCTTAGTAAATGAGATGAACCAACATTGACAGCTTGGTCCATCACAAATCTGTTTGTTCAGATGTTTTTTTTTTTTCATTTGCCGTTGACAGAAATACTATGAGGCATCTTTGGAACGTTCCAAGACTGATGCCCAACATGATGAAACCTACTACAGCGCCATCTCTGTCACCACCACCTACAACTTGGCCAGACTGTACGAGGCTCTGCATGAATATGACAAGGCTGATAAATTCTACAGAAATATCTTGAGAGACCATCCAAATTATGTGGATTGTAAGTTCCATCTTGTTCAGTATAGACTGTATTATTTTCTTCCTAGAGTTGGGAGTATTATCCAGAGAACTGTAAAGAGCAGGGTTATATGTGTTTGAACCTCGCAGGTATAACTACGGGGAACAACAGAAGTGGTACCCTGGAGCTTATAAACAATGGGAGTGTGAATCCTTATGCAAGCAAAGATAGCTGCAACTGATGTGAAAAGCTCAAAAAGAGTGCTCTGACTTGGGAGTGGTTGTTGCTATACTATGTCTTTGCCTCATTTATTAGCATACATACTGTCTTTAATTCTTGCCACATCCTCCTCCTATTCAAGGCTGTTGATAAAAAGTTCCACTAATAAATTTGAATCTGTGGATGGTGGCCCTTATTAGTGCTGAGCTCTTGCTTCCAGCGTAACTTGGCCCATTTTCTCTCTGGGGATAATAAATGATAGCAAATCACATATTTTAGAGATTTCAAGAGTTCCCATTCTTGGTGGCATGCCCGAAAATCTAACTGGGCAAACTAATGATTAGATGTATATTGTAATTGCATTCAAGCATGAGGAAAAATGTGAAGATTGTACCAAAATTTGAAAGAGCAAGGCCTGTTTAGAGCATTCCTGAATCTAATCACAGAAGCAAATTACAAAGACTGATGCTGTTGAAAGCAATCATTTCTTTGAAGTACAGCATGCCATGTCTACTGGTCTCCATTTGTTCTTCAGAACATCAGAATTTTCTTTTTTTTTTTTTCAGGTTATCTTCGACTGGGATGTATGGCAAGAGATCGAGGTCAAATCTATGAAGCATCTGATTGGTTCAAAGAAGCCTTGCAGATTAATCAGGTATATTCTTGTCCTTTTGATCCATAACTTAGATCTGATAGAAATATCTTTGGAACAAAGGACTGTTATAGTAGACATTTACATTTACACGTCTTTACATTGCTTGGTTAGTGAGTTGTTGGTAGGGCTGGGCAGCTTGACTCAGAATATCTTAACTCAATCTTTGTGGTCCTTGATGTGAAAAGATTGATCTGAACTGACTTTTTTGCTCAGGATCACCCAGATGCCTGGTCCTTGATTGGTAACCTGCACTTGGCCAAGCAGGAGTGGGGTCCAGGTCAGAAGAAGTTTGAGAGAATCTTACAGCGCCAGGCTACCAAAGATGATGCCTATTCTCTGATTGCCTTAGGGAATGTATGGCTACAGACTCTTCATCAGCCCATGAGGGACAGAGAGAAGGTAAGCAGGGTCCAGTGGGTCCATGATGGTCCTTAAAACTATTAAGGTTTTTAATAGATGCTGAAATTTTGCAAAAATTGTCCTATATTCCAGTCCTTATTTTTTTTTAAAGAAAAGGTGCTGCTATTGATAATGGGTATGTTTCTTCTGAGTTTAATGAAATAAAATATAGAAACTAAAAAAAAAACTAGAGAAATGAGAAGGTGCTATTCCATTATTTCTTATTTACAACAATGGCAGTTTTATATTATTTTTTTGCACTGTAACCAGGCAGCAAGTAGATTTGTTGAAAGGGGTCCTTAAAAGTTTCTTTTTATCATGGTAAAAAGATATGAACTCTTAGTATGACATTTTATGATTGGTATAAGGTAACTATACTCAGGTAGATGTTTGTGAGAGGAATAGAGCAAGAAGAGTGCTTGAAACACAAACGCTGACACTTTGTCATTGTGATGCAAATATCCCTGATTTTTTAATGGAAGAAAAAAGAATAAGGTTGATAAAATGACTCACTGTCAGATTCTATATATATAAAACAAGTTTTTCAGAGAAGTTACTTGTTGCAGTGCATGTTTATTGGTAGATACCTTACTTATTAGTTGTGTGAAGATGAAGACGAAACTTCACATGTTTTGCTGGCTTCTCCTCAACAGGAAAAGCGTCACCAAGACCGGGCTCTAGCTATGTACAAACAGGTGCTGAGAAATGATGCAAGAAACATTTGGGCAGCTAATGGCATAGGTAAGTGAAAGAGAATGCCTGTTGAAATTACTGGAAACAACAGCACTTTACTTTATGTATTATGTTTAATGTATTCTCTGTTCTGCATTGTCTTGTTCAAGGCATATTTCCAAATGGGTGAATAAAATTTAGCATATGTTATCTTATCTTAAAATACCCCTGGCAATTGTTCAGTTACCCTTCTAATTCTCCACAGCAGATTCTGTCTGTACTCCACACCAATCCTGTTGACGTGCATCTGCCTAGGTCTGCTTTCCCCCAACTCCCCCATTTTCAAAAATTTGTCTGGTAGATGGCTTTAGATGTATCCATTTTTACGTTTTAGCCCTCAGAATAAGGCCAATAACGTGCATAAAGTTTAGTTCAGATTTGTTTGTCTCTGTTTCTCAGGCTGTGTCTTGGCACACAAAGGCTGTATCAATGAGTCCCGAGATGTCTTCGCTCAAGTCCGCGAAGCCACTGCTGATTTCTGTGATGTGTGGCTCAATATTGCTCATATTTACGTAGAACAGAAGCAATATGTCGCAGCTGTTCAAATGGTGAACTTTTGATGTTTTTGTCCTGCTGCTATGAGCCTCATTGCCTTTGTCTTAATTTTCTGAACCTACCTTTAATTTGTGTATAAATATTGCTAGGGAAGGTTATGTGGTATAATATTGTCAAGGTTAGATGTAGACCTTTCACTTTCTAATCAGACTTGCCAAATTATTCAAAGAAACATAAAATTACACTTATTTTCAGTGCAAATTTTCATTAAATAATATAAATGCATTCCAAAGGTTATAAAATAAAAGATAGTTCTTATCCGGGACTGATGAAATGTATAGTTGAAGGTGTTCTTTAAGATGTGATCCTGTTTTGTCTTTCCTCATGTGGTGCTGAAAATATTGTGGCTGGTCCCTGAAGGATAATTTATGCAAACTTGTGGAAGTTAACAAAACTTTAACATGTCTGTTAACAGTATGAGAACTGCCTGAAGAAGTTCTTCAAGAGTCACAATGTGGAGGTGATGGTGTATCTAGCCAGGGCTTACTTCAAGTGTGGCAAGCTGTCGGAATGCAAGCAAACCTTGTTAAAGGTAGGCTGGGCTCTTTTGGCACTAATTTTTAAAAATAGTTGATTATTTCAAGAGGGTCAGGTTTTAAAGGTGCAGTTACCTTGTTAAAGAAATGGATCATATCCAGAGGATCAGATTTAAAGGTGGAGTTAGGTTTTGAAGGAATAGTTTATGTATCTAGAGGGTCAGAGTTTAGAAAATGGAATTAATGCAGTCAGAAAGTAGCTTATGCCTCATTTTGACTACTTATAAAACTCAAATGTCTTATTAAAGTTTTTTCTAAAAAAGTTTTGGTTGGACAGGTTTCATATGTTTTCGTGTAATTTTTTTTTTCTTTTCTTAAGGCACGGCATGTAGCACCAAATGACACTGTACTTCTCTACAACATTGCGCTGGTGCAGCAGAAGTTAGCAACTATGATTCTGAAAGATGAAAAGAGTAACTTAAAAAAAGTACTCATTGCTGTCCGAGATCTGGAGCTTGCACACAGGTAGAGTATGCACTTTTTTTTCAAGAGATGATAACTGTTTATGTATTGGTATAATGTACAGACGACACCATTATCAGCTTGAATTTGAAATGGGGCCTATCTCTGGTCATGATGTGAAATAAAGGGTGCGTAAATTCCAAGGTTTGTCAGCTTCTGCACTTTGTTTACAGAATTTGCTGGGCCTGCGGGGTGCATGCCTACCTCTTACCATCAGCATCAGAATGTCCTATGATACTGCTCTACATTTATGCGTAAACCTCAGTCTTATTTTAACACATACTTAGGCTTCCTGACACTGGCAGCACATACAACTGTTTGGCTTCCTTTGTGAGCAGGAGTGGAGGACAACCCTATCAAGAGTTTGGTTTAGAAAAGAGGATTAGAATAGAGAATGCACACATGAGAAGGTTTCTAGACAAAGATAGTATCTATCAACTGTCCCAAGTTCGCTTTTTTTTTCCCCCTTAGCCATAGCCTTAACGTTGCTCCTAACCCTAAATCAAACATGAGGAGAGAGCCCTATAATATTGCCTATGAAATTTGGGTTCAGCTTGAGGTAACTGCAGTGCCGTATGCTAAAACACAGCCTTTGCTTGACAGTGCTTCAGTATTCCTTGTTACTCTCACTGAACTGGCCACAACAGGTGTTCTTCAATTTGTCCAAAGTAAGTTTTCAAGGACTAATCTTAATTTTTTGTTATTTCCAGATATTTCACCTACTTGGGCCAGCATGGAGACAGAATGAAGTTTGATCTGGCACAGGCAGCAGCAGAAGCACAGTAAGTCTGGAAAATACTGGGCTGCAAGCAATGAAATGAAATAGTTCCTAAGTTCCATGTTATTTTCAGAACTGAGAGTTTATATGGGAATGCTTTAATTTGATAAGTATAGCATTTGACATGGTTTCAGGAATCCTTAAGAGATTCAAGAGTGGAAAACTATTGGAAAAAAACAGACAATTTATGCTGATGGCAAGTTAGGAGAGTACATTTGGAGAAAAGATCTAAAACTTGCAATAATCCATAACAAACATGACAAAAATAATATGCTTCTAAACACAAAATTTCCCCAGTACATGCACTGCTATTTTTGAGAATGTTATTTTGATATTTCACCCCCACCAGCTTTATATAATGGATATGATGCTCCTTTTGCTTGGTAAATATAATTTGAATATTGTGTTTTCGTGCAGGCAATGTTCTGACTTGCTTAGTCAGGCCCAGTACCATGTGGCCAGGGCCAGGAAGATTGACGAGGCTGAGAAAGAGATCAGGAAAAGACAAGAAGAGGAGATGGAAGCCATCAAACAGAAGCAACTCAGTGAACAAGTAGGGATCAGTAACTTGCGGGATGTCTTTTCTTTCTTTCTTTTATCTTCCTTCTCCCTCTTTCCTTCTTCCTTTATCTCATCCGTTCTGCATCCCCTTCTCCATTCTTCCTTGTAGTTCACGAAGATTTCTTGTCAAGACATTAGCAGAAAACCCTAACATTTCTAATTTGTTGCATCTTAGATTAAACTAAGATTAGTATGGAGTGGTTTTGTTTACATTGCTGTTAAGATAGAATAAGTCTTGCTAACTTCATTTTATCAGGACTGGCTAAAAACGTGGGTTTGTAGCCACAGTGTAATATAAAAATAAAGAGCAAGGGAGCTTTGCAATTAGTCGGGAGGACTTTGAGTACTGGCGGTTCAGAGTTGTAAGATGCTGCTGTTTAAAGACTTTGATTATTCCATTTTCACCCTCAGGCAGCATCATTTCGTGGAATTTGCTAGTAGTGATGAGCAATTTTTGATTCTGAATATCAGTATTTTCAATACTTATGAATTTCAATTCACTATCAAAATTAGAACCCTGATATAGTTTTGATACTTTCAAAGCAGTTGACCCATACTGGATTCTCTCTCTCTCTCCTTCCCCNCCCCCCCCACTTCACCAAAATTTCCATCATTTAATCTTTGCCACAATTGCCATTAGTTTCAAAAACATCAGAAATGATTTTCATTCTGACTGACCTTCAGCAATAGAGAAACAGCCTATTTACTGTAAGATAAGATTTGCTATAGGATGCTTCACCAAAGCGCTAACAGTGACCTGGTATCAAAACTATATTGAAAATATAAGCAGTATCAAACGTATTAAAAGTATTGAAATGCCTACCCGGTATTCATCATCAATACTTTCGATACTAAGAGCTTAAAGGCTTAGTATCATGATATTTGAAATTTTAGATTGTAGTCTGCCATTAGTCGCTAATTATGAACTCAGAAGGATTAGTTTTGTGGTGTCTGTTATTCTTGTTTGTCAGAATGAAGTACAGCTAATTGAATTTTCTTTTTCTCCTGTTTCTTTGTTTCCTCCTGCAACCAGCTTGAGAAGCAGAAACAGAAAGAAGAACTTGAGAAGAAAATGCTGGAGCAGAGAGCTGTCTTTGTGGAGAAGGCTAAGAAAATCAACCTGGAGCCAGAGCCAGATGACAGGCCACGTGGCAAGTCTGGAGGGAAGGTGGGTAATGCTGGGATGAACACTGACATATGAACTGAAGTTATAATTTCTGTGACGGAATTAACAAGGGCATATTCTTGCAGTATTGATCTTTCCATATCACATTGGTACAACTCTTACCTTCTTATTGCATGCTTATACATCACAATGTCCATTCCCAGTGTACTCGCAGTTTTAGGGTGTTTTTAAAACTTTAAATAAATTCCACCTGTAAGTCACAATACAATGTTTAGTATCAGTGGAAAGCTTGTTCATTGTCAGCCTGTCAAGCCAGTAAGTCTCCGTAGAATTTCTGCTTTCTCAGGATATGTTTGGAGCCTTGGTTTCATGCTATTGCAAGTTGTAGGGGTTTGAATCTAGTGCCTGTACTTAAATCTGCAGCGTTCAAAGCGAGCTGAGGATGGAGAGATCCTGTCTGAGGGAAGTGAAGAGGAGAGACCACGGAAGAAAAAGAGGAAGCAGCGATCATCTAGTGGCTCGGGTGAAGAGGATGAGGATGGAGAGAAGAGGAAGAAGAAGAGAAAGACAAAGAAAAGGTGGGTCTGTGGAAAAAGAGTCCAGTATGAGTTATAAGAAACATACTCATATGAGTTGCTTTTATTTTCTACCAGTCAAATAAATAGAGATTTCAGATGTGTTTTGCTGGTAACTATTTGTGCAGTGAACTTCAAAAAGGAGATTGTAAAAATCTTTGTCTAGAGCTCACAAAAGTTGACGCAAATGATCTANATCATGAGCACATTAGGCTGTAGATGTATTTGAGTTTTGGGTTTTATGACGCTTTAGCCTGATTATGGCTGTATTGCACCACAAAAAAGAACTAAGGGTACCTCAGATATGACCTGGTGATGATACCTCTGGGACTTACACGTATGTTCAAATGCTGTTTGGACCAGCTGGATAGGACATAAATACAGTCAAGTCCGCTTAACTCCAATTCGCTGGGAACACCCCAATGAGTTGGAGAAATCAGGATTCGACTAACGATTTCCAAGGCGAGTCAACCGTATGCGAGCGAGCCAGCACCCTGGGGAGGTCACGAGGGTAATTCAATAGGGAATGTAACCAAAGATGGTATATCGGGGAAGTATTTTAAATGGGATTATTTCTTTTTCTAAGAAATCGCTCTGAGTAGTAGCTTAATAGATGAAGAGGCTGCCGCTTTTTCCACTTGTTCCCGGTTTGTCAAGATCGTAGAAAGCGTGCTAACGGGAATGCCATATTTCTCAGCTGTGACATTCTTCAATATCGCACCTCTGTCGATTTCCTGGAGCATGTTAATATTCGACTCAATGGAAAGAGTCTTGAGGTTTCTCTTTACAGGATTAGAGGAAGCCATTATTTAGAGGGCAAATTCAATTTAATTCAAGTTGAAAATGATAAAGATGGGTCAACCGTACGCGAGCGAGCAAGCACACTGGGGAGGTCACGAGGGCAGCCTCTTGTTTATTTACCGTCACAGTGCAATGGGCCAGTGTATGTATACACTGCTGCCGAGATGTTTAATAATCGATCGATTTTTCAGCCGAGCCCTCCCGCATTCTCTTCCCCCTACTGTCTTATCAGCGGTGGTGTAATACACACGCCCTACTTATTGCGCTACTTATTGGCACTCGCAGTGTCCAGTTTTATTGCCTCTCTCTATCCGCGGCACCGTCTTGTTTGTTTTTCAAGCCGTCGCCGTTGTTTAGTACCACGCGGGGAAGACGCCAGGAGGTGATTTTGCCTCTCTGGCAGCGCTGAGCAGTTGGACTAATCAGAAATGGGCATTAATAACTTCGTCTTATGCAAGGATAATTAATAGACGCGAAGAAGGAAAAAAACTATTATTTCTTTTTATTTCGACTAATAAATAATTGGAGGTATCCGGTTTCGACATACATGGGACTCGACTGTACTGTATATGTCATACATAGTGAAGGGATTAATGATGTGTGGTTTAAAGCACTTATGTACTTAAATTGGAGCGCCGCAGGTTTGTTTGTTTGTAATCTATATATGCAGTTTAACCAACAAATCAGAATAGATACTGTGTATCTGTTCCATAAGTNAATAAATAAATTTTATATTAATCCCTGCTATGTCATATTTTTCAAGAGGTAGTGTCCAAATGGCCATGAGCTCATTAGGCTGTAGATGTATTTGAGTTTTGGGTTTTATGGCGCTTTAGCCTGATTATGGCTGTATTGCACCACAAAAAAGAACTAAGGGTACCTCAGATATGACCTGGTGATGATACCTCTGGGACTTACATGTATGTTCAAATGCTGTTTGGACCAGCTGGATAGAACATAAATATATGTCATACAAGTGAAGGGATTAATGATGTGTGGTTTAAAGCACTTATGTACTTAAATTGGAGCGCCGCAGCTTGTTTTTTTTTTGTAATCTATATGCAGTTCAACCAACAAATCAGAATAGATACTGTGTATCTGCTCCATAAGTAACCCCAAAACCATGGTCTTCCATTGAGCTCAAACTCCTGTGACCTACAAGTTTGATATCTTGATCACATGTTCAGGTGCCCATTAGATTCTGTCTATTTCATTCACAGCTATGATAGCACAATATCAATACAGCAAAGTGTGCCGCCCCCCCCCCCCCC
>JAWQUT010000365.1:174841-196209 GCA_033807755.1 Ellobium chinense | reverse complement strand
CCCCTCCAAACTTTGATGAGATAGTAACAGTACTGATATTGTCCCTATCGATTTATTGGCCATTTTTGTCACTGGATCAAATGCAAATATTGACAACATTTTATTAAGAATTGGAAACTGTCTTTGGTAACATTTAATGAGAAATCGGATCTCTTCATCGCCATATAATTGCATTTGATTACAGTTTTTCCAAACTTACATTTTGCGCAATACAACTTTATAACTCAGCCTGAACAATATATTCATTTGACAAGAGCATAGTGAAATGGAAAACTAGTTTTATGTAATGAGCCTTGAGAAGACTAAAGATAACAATTCCTTTCTGTTTTACAGCAGTGGGAGTGGCAGTGATGCTAATGAGAATGTTGGGAAGAGACGGAGAATTCTGGACTCTGGCAGTGACAGTGATGCAGGGAGTGGGGGCAAAAAATCCGGCTCAGGCTCAGACAATGAGGGTCGGCGATCCAGATCTGGTTCAAGGTCAGGCTCAGAAAGACGCTCAAGGTCACGCTCCAGGTCAGGGTCAGGAAGTGGGAGGTCAAGGTCAAGATCCAAATCCAAATCAAGATCACGTTCCAGAAGTGGGTCGCGGTCAGGAAGCGAAGGGAGAAAATCTGGATCAGAGGCAGGATCACCTCGCAGGTCAAATGCAGGATCAGATGCAGAAGGGGATGATAAGGGGAACAGGTCGGGTAGTGAGAATGAGGGGTCAGGGGATGAGGGTGGGAAGGGGTCTGGTGATGACAGGGGTGGTGGGAGTGATAGTGGGGGTAAGAAGTCTGGGTCTGAAAGTGACTAAGATGTTCACAACCAAGTTTGTCTCCGGTTATTATTCATGCACTCTTCTTGTTCTAAATTAGAATTATGGCTTAAAGGAAACAGGTTCGCTGACTGATGTCCATTACCAAAATGCAGTTGCAAAGAATGTGGTCTCATAGTTTTGGTGCTGACTTTGATCAAAACAATCAGTAAAATATCTTACCATAGTGAGAACTCCCAGAGTTGAGGCTTCATCAAAAGTTAGGACAGTGCCAGGTCATCTGACCATAGGTCATTTTGCGGTAACATTCTCTTCACATTATATGTTTCATTGACATTCTGTGTATTTCTTGGGTGTATGTATCTTTTTGTTCCAGAATGTCAACAATTAATTCATGTTGTTGTTGTCAGGTATTTTTGTATATATTCTCAATATTTGTTGGTCCCAAGGGATGTTGCATCATTTCTAATAGAAATTACATGAGCCCCTTCAGTACTTCACCTGGGATTATCATCCTCATATCTGTCAGCTGCATCATACAGTAAGCTGATTTGATTCATCTTGTCTGTGTTGACATATAAGATTATATTTCACAAATTATTCATGTACAAATTTTGGAAGCATCTTGTTCAGAAGTTGGACCAGTCTCTAAAACACATTTGGTGACCTTCAGCACCACTGTCTCATGGCTCTCAGAAACAAATGTGGGGAAGTGTTGCACCAGCATAGAGACACCAGTAGCCATATGCATAACCCATGCATTAGTTAATATATTGCGTTTACCTCAGGGAAGAACATTTATGTCCTCTGGGAATGTCCTTTCCACAGAGTGGTTATCCAAGCAATCTGAATTTCTATACTAAGGGACAGTGAGGCCGACCTAAACCTGATAAACCAGTAGCATTCTATTACCAGAGTCTGCGTCCCAAAGCCTAAGCTTTCATAGCTGTTCCAGAATCTGTGTTTCAAAGATGGAGTCAGAATAAATGCCTGTATGAAAAATGCGAGTTTTCTTTCTAGAGCAGCAGGAAATTTTGAAACGTGGATTGTTAACAGAGAAATTGCTGTGGTACACAGAAACAGAAACAGTCTTGCATGGATACAGTCAAAACAACTGTTTATGACCCATATTGGAATGGCCACAGAATTTGGTTCACAGAAGAGGAGGAAAAAAATGTATGGACACTATGATCTTATAAGTTAACACATATGATGTTTTAAGTGAACATTGTTGTTATGTCAAGTAGCAAGTGTGAAAATCTCCATGCACTGTTTTGCATTTTGAGAATTGTCTACAAGGTGTCTTCATGATGCACACACTGATGGTGGTCTCAGTTGGGGAGCAAAACTATTCACTTTTCATGTCACCTCTTACATTATACATGTATACTCTGAAAGCAGCTGTGCTGAAGTCAGTCTGATTTATGAGGTATGAAATTAAAACCTTTGTTCAAGACACTGACAATAGTGTGAAATAAAACTCTAAGATATTAAGCTTCCTTGAAGAATTTATGCATGTTCAAGTTTCAGATTTTATATAAACAGAAGTGTATTACATCTTCGAATCCATTTGTCCATCCCGATGTTGGAATGAGTGTTGAAGGGATTAATTTTGCACCTGGGACTTACATACCTCAAAATTCAGGAGTTAGAGAGATTGTTTGGATGGGAGGAAAAGGGAGTTGGCTATTGTTAGTAAATGGGAAATTTTTACATATATAATTAACTGTCATCAATGTCAGGGTTTTTTTTAATGAATGATATAAATTTCTGTCTAAGCATCCTTTTCCAAAAGGTCATAATAAATTGTTTTAAATTCTGCTTGCTGTATGTGCTTTTCATCTTATCAGTTTTGTGTTATCTATTTGTGCTGTCTGACACCACAGCGCCCATCATCATAGTTGGGCTGATTTTTTTTTTTTAATGCAAAGTCACTCTCACAGCATCATAAGAATTCCGTATTCCTCTGTTTAATTACTTTTCTTGTGTTCTTGCCCTCTTCCTCTTATTCTTGAAATCTGGCAAAAAGAGGCCTTAGTTGAGCAAGTTTCCTTGTACAAAGAAACTTCGATATGAAGTAATAACAATAAGTGTACCTTGTCACTGAATTTCACTTGTGCAGATTCAACACTATTTAACTATTCTGTCATTTCATTACTCACATGAACTTGATATTAAGTATTCCTCAGTAATAAGTGTAGATTTTCCATGCAACAAGGGTCCACTTTATGTCAAGGTTCTACTGTAATGGATTAATTGATGGTCTCTAGGTGATTTATGCCTTCCAAGGGAGAAGTAATCAACCATCTCACAATAGAATGTTCTATTGAGATAGAAGACGTCACTTTACATTGGGAATGATATTACCTTAACATATATATGTGTTGCTAATCTGCATCAAAGAAAGTGCTTTGGCATGGCAAATGTGGACAGTGTAAGTCTACAAACATCTGGATAAAGACAAAACATAAGGACCAGCTAGAATCATGGAGCTATTTTACAACACTGGTGTATCCATACTGCTCTTTCTGCTTAAAATGCAAACCATGCTTGTTAGTAGAACACCATGTTTTGTAATGCAAGAAAGAGCGAACAGAGCTCAGCCTAAACACTTTTGCCATGTGAAAGAAATTTCTCTTAGGCAGTCATTAACCGTTCCACATTTATGACTTAACTTTTTTTAACTTGCGTCTGTAGATAGAAGGTCAGCCAGCCTAATGCACATGCGCGGAAACAGCAATCAGCTGTGCTTACATTGGAAAACGGGTCAGACATAAAATATCAAAAGAATAAGATAGACAGCGCGTAATAAATGTTGGGTCAGCTGTTAATATAGTCTAAACCTCAGCAATAGACTTGTTCCGGCTTAGCGCTGACCTGGAAACCACCGGTGGCTATTTTTAGCACCCCGGTACAAGCGCCGCGCAAGCGACTGGTTAGTACTGTGTTTTGTAGGCTACACAGAACACGATGCTCTACTGTCATATCAAAATGTCGATTAAACATTGTTCCTAGTGTTGTTGTAACAGTGACAGTCGGTACAAGGATCGACCACATATGGAGGAAGTCACGTTTAGACCCTTTCCTCAGCCTAAAACTCAACTAGAGAGATGTTTGAAGTGGATTCGACTCTGCATCCGACCATACACGCAGCTTAATGCTGACAAGATCGCAGAGTACTACTTTGTTTGTCCCAAGATAATAATCATACAATAGGCTAGATTCTAGATTATTGTGCCTACTGTCATTGGGTTGTCATTGGGTTTCTTTTCTCACTTTAATCATGGCACTAAAGTTTTGTTTTTATATAATATGCCAAATCTAGATCTAACTCAGCATGTGTGAAGTAAACACTAGTAGAACCTAAGACTGAGTGAGGTGTCTCTGCCTCCATATCGGTGTGTAGATATTGTTACACCAATGCCAACTTACTACAGTAGTTGTTTTCTAGACTTGCTTTGTAATAGTGAAAAAAGTCCTAACTGAACACTATACATCTACATGGAATCCATTGTGACTCTTCTGCCTGCTTAGCGCTGAAACCACCTGTGGCTATTTTTAGCACCCGGTACAAGCGCCGCGCACGCGACCGGTATTGTATTTAAATAAGTGCTTGTGTCTTAACTGGTTGTATAATTCCCGAGCACAGAAGAGCTGTGCCCCTTGCTAAGTTCGTGAAACATGTCAAAGGTTGACACTGTGGATATCTCAGAGAAATTGTGACTGGCTTCCATCAGGGTAGGAAGGGTAAGCAATGTTCCTTCAAGTTACTTCAACACGAAGTTTCTCCGTGATCTATTGTCGAGTAGTCCATCAGGATCTAACTCCACTCCTAACTTATCAGCTTGCTCACATAATATTACAAGTTCATTCTTCCTTATCTGGTAGACAGTAACACCTCTTTTTCGCAAAAAAATCTGCAGAAAAGCAACGTTTTTGAAGGCGAAATCACGACCAACACCACTGTCCGCATTGTGTTAAGAACAAAGCTTGTACCGGGTGCTAAAAATAGCCACGGGGGTTTCTGGGTCAGCGCTTAGCCGGATATGGACTATTACCGACAAATGTGGGATTGTGGATCAGTTTGATTATGTGCAACAAGACTGCAAACTTAGAAATCGAATTTCCTGATAATTTAGAGATGTAGACTAGACTAGTCTGGGCTACCGGTAACCTACACTCACACTGCCTCGCTCGAGATCATGTAAACACACCTGATTGCTTTTGTCGCACATACGCAATAGGTCGGCTGACCTTTTGTCTGCAGACGCAAGTCTTTTTTTTTTTAACCATGAAGTGTGCAGTTTCTGTCTTTTGGTAATCCTATAAAAACACAAAAAAAATATGGCATTCAAGTGATTGTATGAAAAGTCACTTAACAGAGACTCCAGTGTTATAATCAACTCCATATCTCGCACAAAAAGTGGCTTCAACTCTGATCAAAATGATGTTTAAATGAATTTATTTTATAAATGAATACCGGTTCTCAACAATAAAGAAAGATCATCATGAAATAAACTTTATAATATTGAAGACAAAACTTCACAGACACAAAAGACAGGTATGATGTTACTATGAATCAGCAGACTGGGGCATAGTCTTGCTCAAGTTTTATCTTCAAATCAAAATCCACTCAATGTAAGGGGACTAATAAGCAAAAACACTGAAAAGATTTCTGTCCTTCTGTCACTGAATTATAAGAATGACCTATCTCATCTCCTAATATTTAATGAAAAAAAAATTTTGCAAAAAAAAAAGTGAGAGAGGCCCACATGAATAAACTATCTACAGTATACTCATAAAAAATGTACAAAAAACACATTTCACTTTTATTCGTCGAAAGAGGGCCGTGCTCAGGGATGTTGCTGTATTAGCACAATGATGCTATCTTTACTAACAGACAGTGAAGTGGAATACATTATTTTTTTGTGGAGAAGTTTTTAGAGATTGTCTTTAAAGTTGCAGTGGTTCCTGTTGCCACAAATTTTACCTGCACTTGGAGCACAGGAAACTTTTCAGAAATTACGATAGATTCTCGAGGCCTTGCACTTCACATATTCATAGTCCTCACTTACTTGTAGCAAAGTCCTGTCCCAAGCTCTCTTGTTATATTAAATTTATCGTATTATTTCCAGCATCTTCATGACCCTCTACTGGACTGCATACCTATATTTTTTCAGCCAGAAATCGCACATGTACCCTCAGCTAGGCTAATAGCAATCATTATATTTTGTGAATTTTAAGACCAAGAAACAAGATGGTAAATGAATAGCTTGCAGTCTTCATTCAACTGCACTCTAAGTAGACTACTTCTGTTTCCCCTGTCCACCAGTATTTTTACTGGAGCTATTAAAACTTTGTCTCACAATTGCAAACAATCTATAACGATGAAAATGATAAAACAAAAATGACCACAAATGGATGGATGAGTGCTGAAATGGTATAACAACTGCATATTTTTTTTTTCTCACAATGAACTGGTAACAAATGTAACTCAGCAAACAGGAAAGGTTCCAAAACTCACAGCATAAAACAAATAAATCCTCTAAGAGTTGAGAATAAAACCAGTTATTCAGTTTCTAAGCCACCAAGGTGTGCTGGATTCTGCTCACAAAGTGACTATGCAACAAAGGAAGCAATGTAAATGAAAGAAGATCTGGAAAATAATGCTACAAGTTTAACAATAATACACACTTTGACTATTTGCTGGGCTCGCAGACCTGAAAATCTTAAAATCTGCAGAGATTCTTTTTGTCTTGTAGAATCTTAAAAACTCTTACAGCGTAATCTAAAATATTGTTTTTCGACACTGACAATATGTTTCCTGTAAACTGTGAAAGAATATGAAGTGTTAGATGAGAAAGAACTTCATGTAACCAGTGACCTTTGGGAAGAAAACTTAAATTTGAACAACTGAGAAAGGAATGAACTTCATTTCTGATGTCCTGCAGACTGTCAACAAAGTGCTTATATAAACTACTACACACGTTGTTGAAGCTGAATCAAGTCCACACGTTGTTGAAGCTGAATCAAGTCCAGGATGACAAATTCCTCTTGTGTTCGCGTTTAATGTATGCCCCAGAAATGTGCTTTGAAGAAAAATGGAATCGCATGTATCATTTTATTAGTATAAAGAAAATTACTTCTTCATTAATATTTTAATTACTACCTATTATCATTAGACCCAACTAATATTTTAGCAAAATATTAACATAGTTCACCGAACTTATAAAAAATCACACAAAGTGTAAGAAGAAATCTTGCTGATGTTTTCAGGAATCTTCTATAGACTAAAGATTTTAGAGATCTATGAGCCCTGAGAATCATCAATTAAGGAGTCCCATACCATAGTATGCAGAACCAACATGAAAACTCCCTGGTTACCGACTACACTTTTGTACCATGTAGGAGATATACTGGGCTAATACACACGATAACAAGACCAAAAACAATGAATACCACAAACAAGACAAAAAAAAAAAACTATTTTCATACAATTTCATGATTTCTCTGTTGTGTTACAATTTATGGCACCAGAAAGTAATTTTACAAGCGGATGAAGATAATAAATAAAATTCTATTTCTATTTTGTAATTTACAGTACACTAGTTTTTTTACAGACCATTTCCTGTATTCATTAACAGGCTACACAAACACCTCTAAGATCTCTTGGCAAAGGGCTCATCAGGGATGTCCTGTGCTCGTAATTTAATAAAAATAATTTATGAGCATATCTTATTAATAAGGCAAAATGATAACGGCAGGCCAGATTGATCACTCTCTGAAGAGCATACAGGTAAGATGCCATAATACAGGCACTGAACAGTAGCATTCAGATGACGCCTTTCAGGTGCATTGAGGAAAGGGATAGAAGAACAAGATCTTCATTAGGCGTTTACAGACATTTGAAAGCTTGTGCATTAATGATGAGATCTCTTACCATCGTAAAAATTACTCTGGCTATATATACTGACTGCTACTAACGATGCATTCAGTAGCCTACCAATACACAAATATAATTATTATGATGATAAGTGACCCCATTATTAAATGCACAAGCTCTCAATTACCAACGCAGACTGCTGAACTCATAACCTTGGTTCCTGAATGCAATGTCATGTGTATTTCATCTGATCATGTTGCTCTACAAATGGCCATTCACCACTATACTGGTTTACCTAAGATCTGCAAAAAGCATCTCTGTTTTTATGACCTGCACTGAAGCTCAGAAGTATTTAAAGCACACTTCTCTAACAGTGGTGATGATCATAAAGGATAATTAACAGCAAATCCTATTATAATCTGATCTGAGCATCACACAAACTTCTGCTGCTACAACTACTACAAGCATTATTAAGCTAGTTACAACAGAACAGCCCCTTTTGCCATGAAATATTAGGTTGCCTTTGTTATCACACAATTCTCTGCCAACTGACAAAATCTTTGCAGCTGTTTTAGGTCATCAAGTAAGTTTGGGCATGTTCTTCCATAGTTTTACATGCTTTCCTGATTAAAAATGACAAATGAAAAGAAAATCACCATGAAGAGAAGAGAATGACAGGAGTTCTTGTGTTTACATGGGACGGGATGAACGAGACAAATTATTGCAAATTTTGCATTAAATTCAATACAATAATGTAATGGCAGAGATGGAATAAACATGAAAAGTATGTTTTGAAATTTAAAAAACAAAATCCGACTCCTGAAAGTTTTGAAGTTAAAGCTGGGTTTCCTTTTTGTTTAAATGATGGCATCCACAGTAAGTACAGTTTACATCCACAGAGAGTACAACTCTAGCCACGGTGGTCAAATTGCACACACCAGGTTGCCAAAAAAACATTTCACTTAATTCAAATCCCAATAACTTGAAAAGTTACATAGAAAACTGGACAAAATTTCAACAGACAGATATAATCTGCAATTGTTGTAATTTTCATTGAACCAGACAGTATACTACTGTCACAATACATAAAAAATGAAAAAAATATGTCAAAACATGACCTATCAGAGCCAATGTATTAAGACATATGTTGGGCATGCAGTTGTTCAACAAATGTTTTCAGTTTTTCAGCTGTCACATAACAACAGCACCTAGATAGTTGAAATTAGCAGCAATATCAGACAATATGCGCAGGTTGAAATGTGCTAAATTTCAGATGCCTGAAATTTGAACTGGCGAAGTTATTAAACTCTGAAAATAAGGAAACTTTTTTGGGGGTCCCTTGACATATCCACAGTGGCTAAATGTTTCATTCTCAGTGGTATAATCTACACCAACACTAACAGAGGCTTATGAACATGACATATTCACAGTAGCATATTGCCCTGTTTATTCATCAACTTATACATAGGTATGACTTACTGATTGGTACATGACCAATAATGTTGCCTTGGTGCAATAACCCCATAGCTGCTCCTTGTTCTTTTTTTTTCCCTTGTTAGTTATAGAGTTATTGCACAGAGATAACGATATGTCACAGCAGATGATGTGATCTACTTAAAATGAGTATACCATGCATCCAAAGTAGGTATACTGTATATCCACAGAGGGCACATGATAAAAACTTCTACATAATGAGATAGGATGACGTGACTAACAAATAATTCTACAATGCACCTGATTACAATGATCATGAATAGATGATGATGATGATGTTGAAGATGATGATGTTGTTGAAGATGATGATGTTGATGGCCACAATGATAAAAATGCCATGACAGACACAATGACAACAATTACAACAAGGATGACTTTGATATTGACTCTGATAACAGTAATGAGAATGATAAAATAACAGTAATGACACTGATCAGGACGAGGACAATGGTAATATATCTCAAAATGACATCGTTGATGTCCAATGCTAACCACGTAACTGTATTTGATTTTATTCTACACATATATAGTTAGCACTGATCATCAACACTAGACAGCAGCAACCATGATGAGGGAACTTAAAAATCATGGGCAGGTTATAATGTAAAGGAAAATGAAAATTCAACATCAGAAAAAAGACACAAAAAAAAAAACAAAACACAAAGATATCACCAGATTAGAGAGAAAAGGAGATAGAAAATAGGTAAATCAATGGACAAGGATAAGCAAAATTGACCACAAGTAATATACAAGGTGAGCCATATGTATGAACCGGGCAGGAGGTATTAATACGCAGAGAAGATATGGGGATCTTCAACATACTGGAGATCTGATATCATCACATCTGGAGGACAGCTCTCCATGAAATAGGCCAAAACTGGCAGAATTCCTTCACTTATTTTCACCAAAGATCAACAAGGTTTAGATAAGAAATTTTCTAATTTTGTGATGTAAACAAAAAGCGCGGCTCACCACTAAAATGCACCCCTGCTGATATGTCATACGGGTGGATCACTCGGGTTCAGACATTATCATATTACTTAAGCTTGCATACTGCAGTACATTCTGCTTCAGATACTTTTTTTATACAAGTCATAGAAATTAATAATACCATTATGCAGAAACTGAACCAAAAGTAAAGAGTATGCATGAGAACTGAAAGAAATAAGAAAAGATGGTACAAACTTAAAAGAGGCATGACAGGAACATATGAATGCTTACATGTCGCAGTGTTTATAAAAGTAAAACTCCCGTTTCTCTTAAAATCTCCTCCCTAATGAAGATGTTTGCCATCTAGAGGTTATTTTTCTTATTAGTGGCACAAACTGTTATGTCTAATGCCAGTGGGCCATTTATACTCTCACATAGTTTGCTTGGCTATGATGTTAAACTGTAAGAGCATCCCACCAAAAAAATGCCAATAATGGACCATTTTCGGCTTTTTATCTGATTGCTTTGACTAAATATACATATTTTTTTTGCACATTTTTCATGAGAGAATTCATTTTGGACTATGCGAGAACCCTACCAAAGCCTGAACAAGAAAGGTGTTTGTCCCAACTTACAGACTGAGGATAATGTTTGTTAACTCTTGTAATGACATGCCTCCAGCACAGCAAAATCCCTTGATTGCGTCAGCTAATTACACCGTATTACAAGCTGAGATATCTTCTCTCATGGGCTGACCCCAACTGAAAATCTTGTAAACAAAGGGGTTTATCTTGGTTTTCCTGGTAAAATCACTTTTTCTCATCCCTAAGCTTGTGACCTAAATGTCAGTACTCATCTTGTGGTAGAGTATTCTTGTGAAAATGCAAATCCCTTTACAGTGATTGAATTCGAAAATTTTGTTGTAGCTTCGGCAGCATTCAAACACCCCTTAATTTTTTTGCAACAATTTTGGTGAAAACAAGCCTGTTGTGTCAAGACCACCCAAGCTGGGAAATGGGTGGAGAATATACCTCATGGAGCCAAGTTTGAACATTATAGGATCAGACTTTGAACAAACAACAGCTAGATTACAAGTGGCATCCTTTCTTAACATTAGATGCTTCAAATTTCGTGGTAAAACCTGCATAAAAACTGGTTTTAAGAGGGCAAGGAGTAAAAAGGAACTGCATATGAATTACAGTAAATCACTGCTGGTATAGCTTGATAAACCAGAGGCTTCCCACTGATTTTTCTTCCACTGTACCACCTTCATATTTTGGAGGTCATGAGCCATTATTAACATTTGTATGGTGCATATTCGATAAACCTTCGAACCCCGAGTTTATAATTTCCATTCCTCTGGGCTTCTAAAGCTATAAGCATGTCTGTACTGATATTATGTTGGTTAATGGTGTCAGAGGGCACAAAGAATAAAGACATACAGTAGAAAATATCAGCGTCCTGGTGTCACAGGGTGAACATTGTAGACAAACATATGCATGGTCTTAACTCACCCCTGCCAATTTATTAATGTTGGCCCTCTGCTGAAGAGCTATTGGTAGAAAAAAGAACAAATGAATGGAGAGTCAGATACAAAGGATAAAACTGGCTGCCAACCAAACATCCAAAAAAGAATTGTCATAGTGGCAGAGTGCAGCAGTTTGAGTCCAAAGTTAACAACAAAAAGCTAAACAGTGGTAAGACAGAAAAAAGGAGTAAAACAAATGGAAAAAAGAAAGACCAGAGGAATCAAATTTCATTAAGACTTTGTGGCCAAATAAGACAAAAATTCAGGAAGATGAACATGAGAACTTACATTCAACTAAGGAGCATTCTAGTAATCTCACATCTTGTCACTTGCAACTCACTATGATAAACAGATCCATCCAAACTTGGTTTCGTATCATAAATCTTCTTACAGGAAAGATGGGTTTTCTCATCACTTATCCTACACTGCAGCACTCAGAACTGTCAACTCTTCAAGCTGACCAGTGGCAAACACCAATTCGGCACTGGGTTCCTTGATAACAGAAAAACACATTCTCCAGAAAACTTAAGGGCCATTGCAACTGTCTAAACCGTGCAAAAACCACAAAATAAAATGAGTCCCATCTTGGTTCTTGCACTTAGCAGGGAAGGAAATAAATTTATTTACCAGAAGATTTGCATGGAGTGAAACCAAATTTCTTAAAAAAACAGACTCTCATAAGTCTTGGCCCACATTGACCCCTTGATTCAAATTCCTATTTTCCAGGTCAGGGACCCTTTGGATCACCTTGATACTTGAGAGAGGCACAAACCCTTAAGTCGTTTATGAGGTGTGAGATCCTGGGGTAATAGTCCTATCTACCTCATGGTTAATCATTCCCTGAAGCAATCAATTTCATAACTCATCTCATAAAGGGGTGAATGCGACATTTTCTAATTTTTCAGGCATGCATTTAAAGTTTCAGTGAGATTTAGAATTGATGCCATATACCCAAGTAGTAAATGTTTAATATCTCTAATAGCTATTAGAGTTCTCCATAGGCCACTTTATCAGAACACATCTCTCACTTTGGACTTCCAGGAAGTAGTCTCAGTCAAAACACTCAAAATGTCAAATTTGCCCCTTTGTAAGATAAGCAATGACTTGTTTACCAGAGAAAGATACATGGCTATGTTAACTCTTAAGACAAATCCTAACTGTAGCTTTGTAAGTACCAATATGAGACTCATTTGTTTGACCGAAGCAGATTTTTGAGCCATTAATTCATCCTGGTTTGCATAAAGATATATGACAGACACACAGTTTACAGTTATGATTCCAATTTCATCTCGCTTTATTCTCGGCTGCTGTTGACAAGGACAAAGCCAAACAGACCAATACTGAATATGAGGCTTATCGTATGTGGCTTGATCAGAGGTAGCAAGCTGATACTGATTCAAAACTGAACCTAGCCTAATGTCACCAACAATGGGAGTCATGCGGCATTCTCATTCCTTAGTTGGTTTAGAGAAGAAAGCGGACAGAAATTGGAACCACAGTTTTAGCCCTGGCACTCAGAGAGTGCGAGAGAGTGAGTGAGTGAGTGAAGGAGTGAATGACTGACTGAGGAGTTGTGCCTGACTAGCAAAGAGCAGCCTGTTGGTGGCTGAATGGTCCGTGCCCATTAGCAAATCTGTGGTGACTCCCCGAGCTTGAACTACTTTCCTTGCTCCCACTCCCACTCCCTTCACTCCCACTCTGTATGCTGTTGGTGTTGGAGTCACTGCCACTGTTGGTGGGGTTTTTGTTGCTGCTGTTGCTAGATTTTCGTAGAAGGTTGTTGTTTTGAAGAAGCCAGCCTTGTTTATCGGCATCGCTACCTCCAGCATTCCCAGGACCCTTAGAGGCTGGCGACTGTTTGGAGTTCAAGCCTCGACTGCTGCCCACACCTTCCATGTCTACATGTAAGATTGGCTTGGTTGAAGATGATAATGATGATGTTGAAGATGGTGGTGTTGTGAACTGTGATGATGAAGGTTGTGCTATTGAAGGCAGCAGAGGAGCAATTGAAAATGGGGGTGGATTCGACGATGCTGTTGAAGTTGAGGAAACAGCTGGCTGAGATTGGGATGGTGATGATGGCGACTGGGGTAATGAGTGTGGATTTTTGTCTTCACTGAATTTTGATGATGACGATGAGGAGGCTCGAGGAGACATCACACTGTAAGCGTCCTCAGTAACAGGGGATCCTGTTTTGTTAGTGTAAGGCGAGGGGGAGCTAACCCCGGTCAACACCCCCAACTTTGGTTGGGGACTTCCCGGCGAATTTGGTAAGAGTTTCAAACGTTCAGATGAAGATTTCGCATCTTTGGATGGACCGACATACTTTTCGCCCACTTTGTTGATGAATTCGTGATCAGAGTCATCATCATCGCCATCATTGTCAAAGTCGCTGGCGTCAATCATGGGCCCTGATGATGAGGCCGAGAAGAGTTGGGGTTCCTGGATGTTTCCCTGGTGTAACAACAGTGGAGAACACTCCCCCCGTTGACTGCCAGCCCCACGCTGGGGCCCTGGAGTGCGAGATGATGACGGGCTGCTGGGACTCGGAGAGATTCTAGCTGGCCCTGACATGAGGTAGGGGTTGTTGCTGTTGCTATCATCATCGTTGTCATCAAGTTGTTCTCTGTCCTCATCCTCACTACTGTTTGCATAGAAACTGCAGAGGAAATTACAAAATGATCAGTGGACAGTGGGGATAACTTCAGTGGGACAGTCTAGCTTAGTTCCAGAAAATTTCATGAACCGTCTCTACATTAGATATATCTGGATTATAACTTTCTTGAGGTGGGACAGACAGCTCATAAAAGGTCTCAAACCCAAGGTTTCACTTGGTTTATGATCAAAGAAACACTTAGTTTCCAGTGTCCCAACATGTGATTAGGTGTTTGTATCCCTTCAAAAGGTCATGGTCCCGCTGAACTAGGTTTTTATCTATCCTGCTGATGAGATCTATCAGCTTATGAGAGCAAATGAAAGTATTCATGTCTGTTACTGTAATGACAAACACTTTACAGAGGACAATAACGTCACCTAATGTTATCAATCAGATAGTCCAAAAGTGAACTGATAAAAAAATGGGTTGAAGGGACAAAATACAGGTAGATTAAATGGGCAAAAGCACCGTCGCAATTTAAAGTTTATAAAATCCCAACAAATTAAATGAAACATGAACAAATATCAAAAGCTAGTGGAAAAAAAAAGAAACACACCTTATTCCACATCAGTGAGTAAAAGCTGGGTCTGATATCATATTCTTGTATTCACATTTCTTGCACTGACTTCAAATTTGAAGCAGAATCAAATTAAATTATGAAAGATATCAAGTGAAATTGTATCAGAAAATTCTCAAAGTCACAGGCACAGGCACTATTCCTCTTTGTCTTCATTTCCAGAGTATTTTATTCCACAAATTCATTCCTTTCAAAATAATGGCATAAGTTGCTTTCAAGAGAAATATTTTTAAAAATCTATGGCGGTCTTCCTCTCAAACTAGGGCATCTTTCAAAGTTCTTTCTCTTAAGCTGTGCTCTTGCAGCTATCTCTGGATCTGTTGATTTATCTTTATAACACGTTCTCAAACAACTATACTGATGGAGACAGGCAGCTACACTCATTTATGGGACTGATCAATTCAACAATATATGACTTTTTGCAAAGTGCTCCAGAATAGCGTTTTGTGTTAAAGATTTATGCAACAAGTGTGTTTAAGTGTAATTTCTTTATTTCCTCTAAGCAATGAAGTTAAGCTACTGATAACTCACAATATTCTAATACCATGTTTACATACACGTAGACTGTTCAAATTAGTGATTACAACTTACTATGGACTCCCTCCTGCCATCAAGCTGTCTTCTCCATCACTAATTCCCCGCATCAGTTTCTCCTCGTCCTCTCTTAAGCCACGGTCGGCCTCCACCTTCTCATCCTCCTCATACTCCTCCTCCTCTTCTTCCATATCTTCTTCCAAGTCTCCTTCCTTCTCCATTTCCATGTCGTCCTCTTCGTCCTCAGCATCGCTCCGCACAACCTCCTTGAAGAAGTATGAGACCTCACGGAACCGATCATTCAGATATGGGACCAGCAGCTCAATGAGGTACTTGAATGTTGGCCGATGCTTGGGGTTGTATGCCCAGCACCTTTGCATCATGCTATATCTGCACAAGAAATAACACAAAGTGTAATCACAATGCTCCCTCTATATCCTTTATTTAACCCCTTCGGTGCTACAAGCATTTCCCCCTCGTGTCATCATTCTCTAAAAACAGAAACAACTGGCTTTCAGAGGAACTAAATCTCATTGTTTCAAAGGTGTGATTGTGTCCAGATATAGGCAAAACAAAACAGTGATTTAGCATGATGTACGGCCTACGTCAACAGCGCACTGGACCGCCACAGATTTCACGACGTACAGCAACGTCAAAAGCGCAGTCTAGAGCAAACTCAGATCTGTTAAGACTGCATTAGAAAACAAATCTGTTCTTCCTATACACTGCATTATCATTTGCAAATTTTAGAAATATATGATCACAGACTGAACATTACTATGCCTTCTGTCCTGATTTTGTACAAGAAATCTGAGGTCTGACGTCTGTCGGTGCAGTGTCCATGTGTTTGGGGTCAGCTGTCACAAATGAAGAAATTGAGTACTTTTCACTTCATTTGTGTAGAATCCAATTTTCAGGGCAAGCACGATTTATTTCTCACATGATTATGGAATAAATTTGTCCTAGAGCCAGTCCAAATGAGGCCTTGGTCATTTTTTGGCAAGGTCAAGTTTTTGAGATCATACAGTAACTTTTTTTATATTCTTCACTGGGTGAAAAATTTCAAGTCAGCATTACTCAGGCTTTGCAAATGGCCATTGGAAGGATCACTGCTGCGTGATGGTGAAAATTACAAGAAAACTGCCATTAAAGAACAATTTTGCAAAGTAATATAATCTCCCCCAGAAAAACTAAAAATCTATCTACAAGAACATATATATTCCTTTAAAATGAATATTTCCCTGAACAGAAATATTGCACAGGTCTTGTCACCTTCTGCACTCAATATCTTCGCTCCTAGTCTTGACACAAAAGTCTTATTTAAGTGGCAATAATGTCTTGCGTCTCTATTAGGAATGCTAATTCTGTCACATGACACAAGTTTAGGTAACAAAACCCTCTGCAGTACTCACAGATCCACAGGACAATTCAATGGTGCACCCATCACCCGTCCCTCGGTTACATAACGCAGGACTTCCTCATTGCCGAGGCCTTGATAGGGCTGTTCAGCCAGCGTAACCATCTCCCACAGCACTATGCCATATGACCTGGTGAAGAGCGATAATAGCCGGAATCAGCACAGTGGCTACTTGACATTATGATACAAAGTTAATAATATCATGATGTGCCCTGTGTAGATTAGTAGCATTACACACAGTGTATAACAACATGTGGTTGTTTGTTCCATAGATCAATATCCAACTACGAAGTGATGATGTCTGTTTATTTTTGGTTGGGGGNGGGGGGGGGGGGGGAAGGGGAGGGGTGTGTTAGAGCTTACAACATACATTTGACTCCACGGCTAGAGCATGCTTTTCACATTTGCAACTCTGCGCCCACATCATAACAGTTTATAAATAATCTTGCAATAACAACTAAATCCAGCAGAACTTACCAAATTGCAAGATAATGATAATTGTTATATTGGTGCACAAGTCTTGCACCAGGACATGCCTGATTATGTCAGATTTACATTCTTATAACCATAGCTGACTCAATACCTCTCTAAACTCCCTAAGAGGCTTGCAGTATCACTGCTATAGTGCTGAATGCTGGTATGCAGAAGACAACTTTCTCTCCACCTTCAGCTAGCTGAACATTTCACAAATAAGGGGACTGTATTAACATGAATGAATTCTACTGCCTCATACAATGTTTGCTGAGACAGGACGGCTTGTCATACAAGAAACAAATTACATTACTACGAAACTGCAACATGACCATAGTGCATGTCAGAACCCTTCACCTTTTGATCTTAGATCCAGCATTGAAAACACAAGGCTCCCAGAATGGCAGCTGATATAAAAATCTCTCCCATCCCTCCCAAACTTTGTTCTCTGGATACAAATGTGATTTCCTCTCACCATATATCTGACATTGTGGTGAAAATGCCATCCCTGAGTGACTCAGGTGCCATCCAACGCACAGGCAGAAGAGCTTTCTGGTCCTTGCGGTAATACTCTGTCATGTAAACATCTCTGGCCATACCAAAGTCTGAAACACAAACACATACTGGGACTTACTTTACTGCAGTCTTGATCATATGAAAAGGTAGATGGTGGGGTCATAGGGAGTGGTATAGTATATTCCTATCCGAAACAATCATAATATCACGTCCCTAACATCACCACCTCTCCACCACCACCCCTCCTCCAAATAAATTTTTTTTTGCAAGACATATACCTGAACACTGATGAAAATTTATCATGAATAATCATTCTTGACCATCATGCTTCATGACTGTTCTTTGGGTGAAAATGTTGAAAAGAGAGGGGGGTTGGAGAAAGAGAGAAATATAGCAATCTGTATATCATTTCTAATATTGTGCAAATATATATATGATGTCTGTTGTTTTGTGTTGGTATTTTGAATGAGATATACAACACTGCATAGCTCTGTGAAGCAGGACCCTTTCAGGGTCAGAAAGGCCTATTTTCTTTTTATTTTCCATCTGAAGGAGGACAACATACCCGCTATCTTGACCGTCCCGTCCTCAGCCACCAAACAGTTCCTGGCTGCCAGGTCCCTGTGTACAATTTTCTTGTCTGCCAGGTAGGCCATTCCATCTGCTATCTCTCCAGCCATCTGACGAATTTGATTGGCTGTTGGGGGATGGAACTCTGGGAAATCCTGCAACAGGTCAATGGTCACAAATAGTTATCTATTTAATGAATGAGGAAACCATGCCTTATGGATTGAATATAAATTTTTCGAATTTTTGTGCTGATGTTGAACGAACATTCAGTGTTGAAATGATCCTGAAATGCCACATTTGACAACAAAAGAGAAATATTTTTAGACTGACAACTCTTTATTGGACTGGGGAAAGTGGGGGGATGTAAGACAAATTGTGAATATGTAGATTTAGGCTCTAACTAAACCAACTGTCATTCCAGAGCTTAAGGCCCATACTGATTATGTCAGATAAAATGAAATACACCTGTCCTTTTGCATTGCAACATAATTTAATCACTGTCATTGGGGCCTATTTCACTGTATATTTTTCTTTAATGTTTTCTTTCCCGTCTATGACAAACAAGAATTAAGAAAAACAAAAAACAAAAATGAGATGGGCTGCTGGGTTAGTGAAGCGACTTTGGGAATGACTTCAGGTCCTGAACGAAAATATCACGGAATCCACCAACCTCTTCATCTACACGACATCTGCGTAGATAATTCCTCAAGTCGCCCATAGACATCAGCTCCATGATGACCAGCGCCGGTTGACCCTTAGAGACCACACCCAGCAGCTTGACAACATGGTGGCATTCAAACACCCTGGAAAGTCATGGGAAACTGGGTTATCAAAGTAGGCAGGCATATGTGAAGCAGCATGGCCAAATGACTGTGATGTTAGACTCATGGTCTACAGGTCATGGATTTGAATCCTGAAAGCATTTCATTCACAATTTCCTCAATCCATCCATTTGTAAAATGGGTGCCTGGCTATCCTCAGTGAAAGATACTGTCAAAATGCTAGTGTGATCAATGCCTATAAATGGCAGCTGCACTGTATGTTCCCCAGGGATTTGAGAATGTCCTAGAGTGATCAGGCCTGCCGGGATAGTAGTAGTGTAAAGTCATATGAGCAGGCAATAGCCTGGATATGAGACTTATAAACCCCATGATTATTATTATCATATCATTCCCCAGTTGAAGATAGCATTTCTTATGACTGCTTTGTTCCCTGAATAAGAGACACACTCTGCAGTCTGTAATGCCTTACAGCTCCTAGGTGTATTATTACAGTATGAAATATGACAAATTCCACTTTACTGCAATCCACTAAATCACAATATGTGCTTAAGTACACAACTGTTAGGAAATCAACATATTGTATATTCTTCATGAAACTCAATGTATAATTTCAACGCCTTTTAATCACAGCCTTTTCTACGCACTCAACAAGTTGCAATTTCCTGGAGGTGACTGTAAGAAACTTTCCCTGATACTATTTCACTTGTGGCAAGGCAAAGAAGTATTGTCAGGAGAGATGAACACATTATGTTTTATCATTCTTATTACACCTATTTAATTTTCATGTTTGATATGACATTTTATACTGATATTAAATACTGCTAACCATTTGGCTTCCAGTCTCTGCTGAATTAAAATTTGGAGACAGAACATAAGGACAATAAAGGCTGATGAGAATGGCAAAATATTTTTCCTCATGTAAGTAACAAATCAGTATAACAATGCTTTCTCAGAAAAAAATGTGTGAAACAGGACTTAACAGATTACAGTCTGGCGCAAATGATGACAATTTGTGGATCAAGAAATCTAGAAATGAACGAAATCTGCAGTTTACAGAAGGTGTGGCGAGAATAACAGAAGAATAAAATGCAGCGAAAGCTACACCATGTAATTAAAGAGGACAAAAGCTGTTAAGACTGGTAAAAGCAAATTAAAAAAAAAAGCAAAACTCACTTCATTGTTGTTGCCTCCTTCAGAATCTTCAGTCGTTCATGGAAGTCTGCTTTGTCATTGACCGTCTGAAAGTAAAGAAAATGAACACAGAATATATGAACCCTGTGACACAAAGCACTTATAGAGAAATCTGACTTAACTGAGTGATCACCATAGGCATACTATGTGATATATTGACCTGTGATGTCTAAGTAAAACATATATGTCTAACTGTAACATCGTCACTTAAGGCAAGGTTTCTTGGATGACAATATCAAACCATATTTCTGTAACTTCAAAACGCTATTCAGACATAGCATTCATCTTAGTGTGATGTCAATGAAGAAATGAAAAGATTTGTGCAAAATTTTAAAAGGAAAATACTCTGAAGACCTTTTGTAAAAAATATTCCAGGAAATTTCCAATATTTCTCTAGAAGTACAATCATGCACCAAAGATAAGATTTCTACATTGTTGGCCATGTCGGTCACAGTAATTTTCAATTTTTCTATAACAGCAATTATCAAGGAGACTGCTGGAATGTATTTCAAATCTTTAGGAAATTTTTATGATATTTTAATTCAAAACATTTTGATTTCCCAGGGAATTTCAGGAGCACTGAACAGCATCGATTTAATCACTTTCTTAATCTCACAATAAACCATTCATTCATTCATTCATTCATTCATTCATTCATTCATTCAATCAATCCTTCAATCGTCCACTTGCTCAGACAGCAAAGACAGACCTTGATAGCCACTGGGGTGCACTCTTTGGTGTCAGGGTTCTCCATGAGTCCTTCAAATACTGTCCCAAAAGATCCCTGGCCCAGCTCTTTGATCAGGCGGATTGTGTCCCGGGGGACTTCCCACTCGTCAGGAGCATATACTGGAGAGACAACCAGTCTTAACATGTCACAATTTTACGCCAAATGCAAATTTTGGTATATGTTTTTTTCATTTCAAGCCCGTTCTGAGGATGGCATTGGAAGTGATATAAAAGTTTAAAATTAAAAAACATTATAAGTTTATGAGGAAACTCAACATGCATAATACATGACTGCCATATTGCTGTTGACTTTACTTATTTAGTGCTCAA
>JAWQUT010000365.1:144748-174086 GCA_033807755.1 Ellobium chinense | reverse complement strand
AAAAAAAAAAAAAAAATTGGTATTTCAAAATGATTAGAAATTGTATTTGTACATCTCTGTTACTGAAAATTAGAAAAGACCTCAGCTGTAGAGTGAACTCTACATGATTCCCTACCTTTCTGTTTTTTGGTTGAGGAAGGAGAGGAGAGCAGGAGTGAGAAGATGTATAGAAGAAGTTAGGTGGAGGAGAGGAAGGAGAAGAGAGTGTGGTAAGGGTTGGAGAGGAGGTGCTACTGTGGTAAGGGTTGGAGAGGAGGTGCTACGGTAAGGGTTGGAGAGGAGGTAAGGGTTGGAGAGGAGGTAAGGGTTGGAGAGAAGGTGCTACTGTGGTAAGGGTTGGAGAGGAGGTGCTACGGTAAGGGTTGGAGAGGAGGTGCTATGGTAAGGGTTGGAGAGGAGGTAAGGGTTGGAGAGGAGGTAAGGGTTGGAGAGGAGGTGAGGGTTGGAGAGGAGGTGAGAGGAGGTGCTACAAATCTTGCACAAAGCATCTCTTATCTCTTAACAATTTTACTAATATGTCAAAATGATGATTACAAATCATGTAGACAGGAAATTACCCACAAACACAACTTCATATTATTATTATCATCCCAGCAAACCAAGCCACTCAGTTACTTTCTCAACTCCTTCAGGAACATACCATGCTGCTGCCATTGTACAGTGATGATCAAGTAAAAAGAAGTTTGACTTACTTGGCCTTGACGAAACGATAAACCCCAATGCTCATGAGGACAATGATGGCTAGGACTGCAATAGTAACACCAACGATTACTCCTGGAGTGGTGCCTTCTTCTCCACCTGAAAACAGAAAAACAAATCTCTCCATAATACAAATTTCCAGCTTGATTCAAAGGAAACCCATAAATGGTCTTCACACTGTTATGCATTGGCTTACTCATATCCCTGGCATGGGACTAGATCAAAATTAAAATGTTGATTTTCATCCAGCTACATATTAACTTCAGTAGTGTCAGGCACCTGCAACACCCTCATCGCATCACCAGTATCTGCCATTTCATCGCCATGCTTTGAAGTTTGCTTCTCTCCTAAATTTAAGGCCAGGTACAAGTTCAGTGCTAGTGCTTCGCGGGTCACCACCAACATGCAAATAAATTTGATGCAAGTGTTTACCAATCTTCAACAACATGTGAAAATATCTGACCCTCGAGCTTAAAGAGTAAACAAAACACAATGCTGGTTTTCACATGACACCGGCCGAGTTCAAAATAGGGTGAAATCAACCTGGCTGGTTATATATGCAAAGACCGTTAACATGGTGGGTTTTTTGTCAAAATCCCACTAAATTTTCCCACCAAAGTCTTTATGAGGATCACAATGTTCACTTAAGTTAATTCAACAAGAGAGTACAGATTCTGAACAGCATGACAAGAAGCTGGAGTCCAGCAGACAGCATCCAAACTCGACCTCTCCAAGTACATATATAATGTGTACATGTACTCATATATTCATCCTTTCCATATTTCAGGGTACCTGTCTAAAATAGTATAAGATTTTACACAATGATGATGATGTGTTTTTCCACCAATTTTCCAGCTTCTTTCCATGCCACATGAAAACACATGACTTCAAGAGAAGCAGACAACTTGAATACCAGGATGCTGCAGAATGCAGAAACTGATTTTCCATGACTCTTCTGCAATATATTCAGGTGGTCAAGCATTTTTCTTATAACAAATCACTAAAATCATATCGCAATTTTGTGTTGCCTGAAATTTACCTGTTCTGATCAGGTTGAACTGTGATCGTAGCATGAGAGGGGGGTCCAAAATTATATTATGAGACGCTAACCCAAATGCTCAGTTTTTACTTTATACTTCTAGGAGAGGGGACCATTTTCACTAACTCCAGGTTTATTCCAGACATGGATACATAATGGCAATTTTCTATGGCTTTTCCAGATGTTCCTGATCTATGAGACCTCTGCTTTGCGTCAGCATGAACAAAATGTGCTCAGCATTGTTCCAGACAGATGTAAACTTACCAGGCTGTGGCAAGACAGAGAAGTAGACGCTGGACGTATAAGTGCCGTTTCCTGCCAGGGAGTGAGCGCTGATCTGAACTGAATAGTTGCCTGGTGTCAGCCCTTGGAGCAGATGACCATTGCTGTTGTTCTGGTACTGCTTGGGGTTGACGCAGATGATCACTGGGAGAGCCTAACCAAGACAGCATGAAAAGAAAGAAAACATTCACTGATCACATGGGCAGACAGATTGTAAATGTTCAAATGTTAGGAACAGTGACCATTCATGAAAGTTGTGTTTAATCCTAACATTTTCAAAGAGTTAAATATTTTCATGCAAAACAGATTTTAGTAGTGATTATAGTATCGTAAACTGCGGAAAGTTGTATTAATAAGGAATGAAGATACAGCTTTATTGTGCAGCATGCACCAAGTATAAAGTCACTTGGAGAGAATGACTTAAATGTCTTGTTATGTGTCTCATCAGTCCGTTTCAGTTCTTGTGATATTCCAAGCACATGTGCACAGGTTGTAACCGTGATACAAAGTGACAAATCTATAAGGCACCATTCTTAAAAACATCATGAACATTATAAACTCCAGATAATAATGATAATAATAATAATAATAATAATAGCTTTTTAATTTAAACAATTAGGAAATGCCTGTTTATGTGACTTCACAATACTACCCAAGCACACCAGATCACTTTATACATTCTCATTTGCTTGGGAATCATGAGAATCTCTACCAACTAGCTATACTAATCATAAACATTCACACAATGGCTCTCATTGCTTTGGCAGTGACTGCAGTGGGCAGTGACTGAAACTTGAAACCCACCTCCCTGTCCAAATCCACACGCTTGTATTTGATGGTGTACTTGAGGACGAGTCCATTTGGCTGCTTAGGCGGTTGCCATCTGATAAAGACTTCCCCACTCTTGTTAGCCATGGTCTCAACAGTCACAAGAGAGCTGTTCAGATTGTCCGACATGGCTAGAACAAAAGAAGGAATATCTTTTATGTCTTACCCACTTACCGCTACAATACCATCTCTCATTTTCCTTCAAACTATTCAGCTTCTCCTTATGGCTGCAGAATTTTTGACTCGTCTCCAACCTATTCTAAAACTCTTACGAGGACAGCAGTAGTTGTTTGCTATGAAACATTTGAAAAACTGAAGGTTGTAAGCTGAAAAGTATAAAAATTTGCTGCTTGTCATTGTGATCAAGAAATAAAACCTGGTCTAAGTATGCAAATGTCAGGAAAGCCAGTCTCACCAGTTAGATCATCATGAGCCTATGGATGATGCATCTTTTTCACTAAATCTCTCAGTTGTTCTATTTCTATTGCCTTGCTCACTTGCTTTTCTCTGGATGTTGGTGAAATTACAGATTTACTCATGGCAGGACAGCTGCATGTAATAAGTTTAAATATGAGCCCTATTCACATTGCAGCATGATGAAAAAACAACAATAATGATTCTTCTTGCCACTAAAGATATGATGATGACTAGAGTAATGATGACTTACCATTCGCTGTGGTCTGCCCCGTTGTGATGGCACTGTTGCCACACAGTTTCCTTTGCGTGTCTGGGTCTGTTTCATGGCAGGCTATCACCTGGTGGAGACGACACCAAGACAAACAAATGGTTGATAGTTTCAATGAAGACTGCAACAATAACAATAGAGCAGAATCTCTCCATCTTGAAATTCAGGGAATCAGCTTGAAATTTGATTTGTATGAAGAATATACTGTGCTCACTTGTAAAAATGCTGAACCCAAGTGGAAATTGCCATAAAAGGGATTGCAATTAAGTGGAGCTGACTATAACAGTATATCATCATCTCAATTTACAAGTGTTGGATGTCCATTTGGTATAATGCTGGAACTCCCCCAATCCCATCGGATGTACTAGGGTTGGTGTCAGAATCAGATTAAGGGAAGAAAGAGCAAATGAACTCTCAGAGTAACAAGGGACCCTCTCTTTCTCCTCATCTTGTTCCACACCTAGGCTTTACTCTTAACCCTAATCAAAGCACACCTAGGAAGAGTCCATAGATCATATCAAATAAACTTGCAACACTTGTAACTGAGGTGACTATATGTTTTTATTAAGTGGGTAAGGAACTGGCAAGCAATTCCAGAGTATAAAAACTATTCCAACCTATGTCTGCATTTATCAACAATCCAGGGAGTCAGATTATATCTCACCTATGAAATCAACATGTCATTAATCGAGATATTCAAATGACTCCTCTGACTTGAATAATCTGCTTCATTGGCTGCCATGCTCAGTTAGAATCATTTCACAGCTCCTATTGCAAAGTGTTGAATCGTTAAGGATTACTAAATCCTAAAAGAGCACTATGCGAAGGGAACAGTGATTAGGTTGTAAGCTGAAAATATAATATCCTATATTTGTTCCTAGGACACAAACCTCAATGTTATACTCTCTGAAATGTTCCAGGTTCGACAGGGTGACTTTAGTGTCATTGTAGACAATCACTTCCTGGGATGGGTTCCAGTTCACAGGCTCAACTGTGCTCATGTTGGCCACATCTCCCTCACCAAACCTATCTGCTCCAGTACCACTGCTGGCTGCACCCCCTGTAACACAGACAGCAAAAATACGACTTTTATTTAACCCGAAAGGAAATTGATTTACAATGTTATACAATCTTATACACTTCATTCATAATACAGACACAAAGAACAATATACATCATGCATGTAAATGCATACCAGTACAAATGAAATGCATAATAAAGTCATCGCTGGTCGCCAGCAGTACCGCGCCTTGGTCCCCCTGGCTCTAAAGCCAGATACTGAGTTGAGTAGGGAAATGGGAATGAAGTGTCTTTTCCCAGGATGCTACATTGTAAACCCGGTCTGCGAGTCAGACACACAAACCTTAGACTTTACATTCTTCAGTTTCTAAGTAAGACTAACAAACACACTGCCATGTTTCTTCCCTAAGAACATCAGGATATCATTTGCTTAGCAAAACAACAAGGCTCATCTGCCAAAACAAGCCTAAAGGCTTGTCCAAGGTATAAAAAAGGAGGTGAAGAGAACCATGATAAAATGCTACACTAATCTGATTTCAATCGGACGCTTCAACTTGGAGCGTCACCTTTTTTCCAAATTTCATTAGTAAAAGTATTTCATGCTGCGTGAAAACTTTGCAGATCCTTAATTTATTGTGCCCTCCAACATTAAGGTAGAAAAAGTAAAAATATCCAGCATCTGAAATATGTTTGTTTCAGTCAAGGTCAGCATGATTATGACTATACTGCGCCTTCCTGGATGCAAGATGAAACTACTGGGTAGGACTTTCCTATTTTGCCTTGACAGCACAGGCTAGGCCCACTTTTCTATGATTTTGAAACTGTTAAGGAATTTTCAATGTGCATATGAGTTCACAGGAATGTATATTTAAGAGACAAAGACATTTACAAAATTTTAACATGATAGTAACAATATCCTACCTGTGGTCGCTGAAGTGTTAGTGTTTTCATTTCTAAACCGGGCTCTAGCCTTGATAGGATTGTCAAAATCCTGACCATTTGGAAAAGCAAAGCTGGTAATAGCCCGTTTCCGCCGCCGGGTCTTGTGGGGGTCCAGAGGAATAGTCTCAGGTATGTTAATATCCAAGCAGTTATCACTGTGATGGTAGATGAAAGTATGAAATAAATGAAAGTATTGAGTCATATTGTCACGCTTATTCCACATTTGCCTAAGTCATTTTGGTGATGATTTGAGTTGAATCTATTATTGTGAGCTTTTATCCCAAGTTTTCAAGCTCAACCTCATCTGCCTCACTGTTTTGCTTTGAACAACAGGTTGAGAGTGCTGAATTTTTCAAAACACCAAAAAATGTGGAATGAGCACGATGATAAGGGCATATCGCTGCTTGAAATCAAAACCCCAGAAATTGCCAAAATCCAAATTTTACAGAAGAAGCAAAAAATTGTGTCATTATCATAAAATTGCAAATAGCAAAGTAGTTCTTTGAAAGTATGGTCTAACTAGTGAATGTGGTGTGATGTACAGCAGAATTCAGTCTGTTGAAATATAACTTACTGAGCTACAGTCAAAATTTTGAATTTTATCAGTTTTCATCACTGATTTTTGCTTAGTGCAAGTTTGACATTGGCTCATGTCTGATAAGAGCACCATCTCATTCAACAGTGACGTTTTGTGAAGTGTTTGAACAAGTGCATGCAATATTCCAAAAATACAAAGAAATATTTCTGTTTCCTGTTGTGCCATGGAACTATTAAAGTTGGAAGTCTAAGGCTTTGATACAATCTGCCTTATGTTATTGACAATCCAATGACATAAAAATCTGAACCAATGTCAGGGTGGCACTTACAGGGATACTGTATCCAAGTATGACATAATGTCTTGCAACAAAGGGGCTACCTTTGTCAACACTCTGATAAACTATCCTGTTTGAAGATAGTTCTTGCTAAATCAAAATTCTTGCTTAATTGCAGGTTTGCCGTGAGACCATTTGTTCTGTTGCTTTAAAAACTGCAATATTCCTGTTCTTTAAAGAGAAATTAATTCCGACATAAAAAAATGAAAACCAAAACAAAAAAACAAGCCCCACTTACTCCCATTTCTTGACATAGACATTGGAATGCAAATGATTCTCAAAGGCGATCTCCAGTTCTGTTTCCAGCTGTTCTTTCATAAGTTCCTCCTTGGTCTTGGGACATTCACAACATTTAAGGTCCAACTTTTTCTCCATCTCCTTTTTCTTCTCCTCTTCTGCTGCTTTCTCCTCTGCCTCTTTTTGTAGCTCCCTCACACCAGTCATTGCTGGAATATATAACAAATCAACTGGAATGTAAGCAAGGGGTGATGATTTGACCTACGTCTATCAAATTCTACTATTCTTATAGATCCCTTCATGCTCCCTATAGCACTCCCTCTGTGTTAACAGTTCAGATGTGGTCAGTTAGCTTCATAAGCCAACAACACAGTATCAGAGTTATGTACAAACAATGCAATGAATGAAGTTTATGTACCAGGAAAAGATGAGAACAGCATTAACTGACAGAAGAGAAAAGGCAACTGACAAATGTCAAACATGTTCAATCAGCCTGTTCAAGTTTGAAATGAGGCCCCTGTAGAAGATATGGCTCCAGCATGGGCAGTCCTTGTATTAGCCTTACATGTATAACAAATCAACTGAATTATACAAGCCATCCGCATGTGATGAACTGCAGCTAAGCATCAGCACATAAAACAGCATGTTCCACTGTACAAAATTCATGTGAATTTACAGGCAAATGAGCAGTTTATAGAAAATGTCCAGCTAACAGACTCTGAAGAGTTGCGGCTATCTTGCTGCTTGCAAAACAGGAGGTACTGAGAGATCCTCCATGGCAGAAGCAACTAAAAATTTTCAGAGTTTCTGAAGAGAGGTTCTCAGGCCGCCCTTGAATTTTACGCTAGGCTTTGCCAAAGCCTAGATAAACCTTTTTTTAGAGAATGTGACAACAAAGGTGTGTCAAAAGGTTGCAAATCAGATGTGTTGATGCCATCTAAGCATGAAATAAAACTTTCCAGACCTTTTCACAGAGGGTCAAATTCAACTTCACATGATACAAAAATGTATTGATTACTGGCACCTACTGTTTTTCTTCTTCTGACCCTATAAACAAAATGTGTTATTCTAAACAATCTACTGTGATTTGGGAATATTTTTGCCATGGAGATTAAAAGTAATTCTTTTGCTTGATCTTTTAAGGGGAAAAAAAACCGAGATCATTGCCCAAACTTTTTCACAAATCTCTTTTAGAAATAGTCACGTTGTCTTCTGTTAGGTCTTCAGTTTTTCATTAGGCAGGTTTTAACCGAATGCTAATATTTAGGCCTAACACACTTTATATTTCAGTCTGTAAACTCAAACTGTACCTGAAACTTAAAAACTGGATCATAGGTCTCTTTACATAATTCTACATCATGACATTGGCTGGCAGGGACCAAACAAGGGGGAATTGATATATCAGTGGATTGTTTGGGTTATACAAATTGAGTGTTATGGCCTTCTAATAGATGCCTGAAACCTTACTGAGGAAAAGAGCATTTTTAGATTCAACACTGAAGTCAGTGACTGAGGTCAGATATCTTCTTGTTTGCTCAAGCCTATACCAATATGAATAGTGCAAGCTCAACTCACGATCTTTGCAGTAATCCCTCTGCTCAAAGCCTTTCAAGTTGGAAGACTGCAGCTGGTAGAAGATCTTGTAATGAGTGACAATACCATTGGGTGACTTGGGAGGTTTCCACTTTACGAAGAGTTCATGGGGGTCATTGGATGTGACCTCAAGATCAATGGGTTCTGTCGGCTCTGGAGGGAGAGGACATCATCATCATAATTGTCAATAATAATAAGGATAATAATAAGGTCTTGTACCAGGGCAATGCCTGCTTATGTAATAATAAAACTATCTTATCAGGCCAAGTCATTCAATAACTTTACTCCCTATGCTGCATTGGCTGCTGCCGATTCATAGACAATGCCGATCCCTAGCATTTAGACACAGATCATTACTGATGACCTATATAGCCAGATGTCCATATTATTGACGGGTGGACTGAAAGCTGTAATATCTTTCTCAGACAGTTAACATCTTCTCTGCACTCCTCAAGAGTTGAAATCACTCGCCCCTATCAAATAGTCAATATCTTCTTCTTTAGTTAGCATCTTCCCTGCAACAATCATCCCCTTCTCACCACCACCCCTCCTTCCCTCTTCAAAAGGTGAAAAAATCTCACAAAAACAACTCACTGTGAGGACTGGTTTGAAAGTAATGAATTTTTGTCATTGCCAAGGCGCTGGCTGTGGGAAGGGTGTAAGCCTGGATGTAGACTGCGTATTTAGTGAATGGCTTGAGATTGGTCAAGAAGTGCATTTGATCCCTGTCATCGTCTTCAGTGGGCTTCACATCCTGGGTCTTCCACTCATTTTCCGAGCAAGCATCTCTTCCTTCATATATGTCCTTCACTGGCTTCGTTCTGAATGGACAAGGAGTGAAAAGGTTTTCAGAAATGATCTTGTAAACAAAATGTTGGAGGCTGACTGTATGTGTCTGGTTGAAGACATAATCTCTGCAAATAGCTACAGAGCTGCCAAAACAGAGACTAACTTTTTCCACATTATTATTAAGGCAATATTTTCAGTAAATTTCTCACAGGCTCCTTCTGAATAGAGGAGACAGTAAATAGAATGCAAAGGTGGCTGGCTGATTTTATGAGGGTGGTTGAAGGCACCACCTCTAAAAACAACTAAAATGCTGCTAACACAGCAATTACAGTAACATTTCATTATGTCTCTCTCTAGCTTCTTTCTGAAGAGATAGAGACAGATATAAAGCTCCCATACATGTTCTTGTAAATGCAATGCAATGAGGGATGGCTGATTATAATATACAGATTGCTTCTGACACTGCTTCTGCAAATAGCTACAGTTGTCAACACAACAATTTTGGTAACATTATGGTTTTTTGGAGGAGATCGTAATAAGGCTCCCAGAAAATTTGCACTTTTTATTTGTTGGACACTTCTATGAAACTACCAAAACAGTAATAATAATAATAAAGAGGATGTCTACAGCACCTCACCCCCCAAAAATCTCAAGGCACTTTACACTACAGTCACTGCTATTAGACACACACATCATATTACAAACACACACACACACACACATACAGACTCACACAAAGGCGCTGTGTATTATAGTCATATGAATAGGGGTTTGTAATATTGAAACTACCATTTAATTACACAAAGGGCTTGATCATTATACCAGTATTTAATTCAGATGGCCTACTGAAAGGGTAGTCTTTGGGGTATCTGCATAACTTAACCTGACACATATAAGCTTGAGTGCTTAACTGATCTCTTGTCTCACAGCTGATTCTGGCTGGCCTATTCACAAACATATAATGATGGCTATTTTCACAGAAGGGTTATACAGTTTTTCCTCTCCCTGGATGGGATACAGTTAGTACTCACACTTCCTTGTGGTGGATGATATAGTTAATGAGCTGCCGTGTGTCCCCAGAGGAAAACTTCTGAAATATGAGCATCACAGGTCCATGGCCGTAATCTGTCACTTGCAGCTTCAGTTCCAAGGTTTCCTCACGACCTGAAGAGAAACATAAATAGTTAGTGCCAGTTTAAGAGCAGAGTTGGAATTTTAGGCATGTTAGGATGATAATGATTATACTGCATTTATAAGACAGACTCAGATATTACAAGTCATCCAAACTCATGTTTCCACAAAACAGGCCATGTGCAGAGTTTTGTCTCATTTTCCTCTGAAGTTTATGCTGGTTCCGAATAGAACATTAGACGGAATGTATAAGCTCAAAAACTTAAGAACTATCTGGGTAGTTCCATCTCATGGAAACATTCTGATGTCACAATATCAATTATGGACAGCATTAGACAGTACCCATGTTTGTAGATATCTGAAAATATCATCGAAGTGTCAGCATTAATTGACAGTTTGTCAGTAACTTGCTCTGCTCTTCTCTCACAAAAAAAAAAAAAAAAAGCCCTCATGTTCGGAAAACTTGACTGTTACTCACTGTCTATATTTAATCTCTGACACGAGCTTGCTCTATGATGGGTATTTTAAACTTAAATGTTTATTGTGGGTGTTGATTTTGGGAAAACTATCTCAATATACAGTTATTACTGCACTATCAAATTTCTTCACACATGCACTGGAGTTATTTTGTTAGAGGTAGGCAGTGCTAAGTTAGGCAGCTGCAATACATACAAGGAATCAGATCCCCATTGGTTGCGTTGCTGATGTCCAAGTTAACCCCTCTGCTGTCCAACTGTGAAGAAATGTTCAACCTCTTGGTGAAGTTTGCGATCTTGGAGTAACACAGTTTGCGATTGCCATGGAAACTGACCGCCCCATTCTTGATGACCATCTTCTGCATCTGCTCCTCAGGAAATATCTCCTGCAAGTTGGTGTTGTCTATGACGATCAGACTGTACCTGAGGTCAAACAGTGGGGGGAAAAAATGAAAATAAAACACATGACAAAGAAACTGTTTTGGTGTCCAAAGCACATCATGCATTTCCAGTGGCCAGTCATTACAAACAGTCAGGGTTTGTAAACATTGCGCACTCTTAGCATAACTCAGCATCCCCCTTTCTCTGAAGATAAATTCCAGACAGGTGAAGGCATATGACATGCCTCTAACAATGAGTCTTTACAATGGGTCAAAGAATGCTTTCCTCTTCAAGAATAAAACTTCAGACAGGCAACTGGCTTAGTGTGTTAGGCACATCACATACTTCTGATAGAAACTTTTACACTGAGTCAGTGAATGCCTGTCAACACCATCCACTCAGAGTCAGCATACTTTACCCTTCTCTCAACCAAATCCCTCCTCCTCGTTGCTACAACTTCAGACAGGCAACTGGTTTAGTGCGCTGCGAGTGTCATATACTCACAGCAGTAAGTTCTTAGACAGAGTCAGTAGTGCCGTCATTTTTAAAAATACAGTATATGCAGTTTTGGGCGAAACTGACTTTTTATACCCACACAAAGGACTAAGGCGTGGTGCATTTTTCTATCCAAGTTTCGTACCTTTATCACAAAAAATGACAAAGCTGTGTCTAAATTTGTATATATGGTTTTTGAGATTGTGCACCCCTTACTAATAAAAATACAGTATATGAAGCTCTCCTATAAAATTCTCAAAATTGCATATACTGTATTCTTAAAAATGACAGCACAGTACTTGTCAATGCTATGCCTTCTCGCCCTCACACATGACACTTCAGTTTTTGCGTGCTTGATATACCACCATACAAGCTGCTAGAATGCGTTGGTGAATGCTATTCAACACAATACACTCTGGATCAGCACTTACATCTTATGAGACAGTGTCTTGCCACCAATGATCTCCAGCTGCTGAAAAAAGTGCAGGGTTAACAGGGCATAAGACCTCATAATCTTGATATAGTCTGTCACCTCCTTGATATTGCCCAGGTTCTTGGTCAGTTCATAGTCAATGTTTTCTGTGGACATGATAAGATAATATATAATTTTACTATCCAACTGACAATTCTTTCATTGTGCTGCACCACAACAATTTACATAGTCCATCCATCACTATAATACAATACTGGAAAGACACTCATGCACACACATAGGCTAGTATACACAAAAACAAATATACCCACATACATACACAGTCACAGATGAGAGATTCATTCTCACTTTTGCACCAGCTACAACAAACCATCATAAAAGAATAAATGTAGATATGATAATTCCCCTTTTCATGCAAAATGAACCGAAAGAGTCTAGGACCAGCTCATAACATGAAGTTCCTAGTTGCCCTCAATCTTCCACCGAAAAAAAGCATCACTGATGGTAAATACACAAGTAACATGACTTTTTCTTTCGGAATAAAACAACCTCAATAGTCATACTTACTTCCACTCATAATCAGTTTTCTAAGCTGCCCATTAACATTAAAACAAAGCATCACTGATGGTAAATCTAAGAATAATAATCCTATTCTTCCGGAATAACTAACCTCAATATTCTGTCTGTCTTACTGCCATTTATAATCTGAATCGCTATGTGACCCACTATCTTGCACTATAACAAAGCATCACTGAAGGTAAACATAGGAATAATACTCCTTCATTTTTAGATATGAATAGCCTCAACAGTCTTACTTCCTCTCATAATCCGAATTCTTAAATACCTCTATCTTGCATTAAAACAAAGTATCTCTGAAGGTAAATGTACAAATCATAATCCTCTTCTTACAATATTAGTAGCCTCAAAGTCCTACTTACTTCCACTCATAATCTGAATCTCCAAGTGTCCCTCTATCTTGCTGCAGCCAAAGAGTTTAACAGAGTCCTCAATGCTGTTCACTGTGGTGCTGTTGCAAACTGTAATGATAACAGTAACCTTCACTCCTTATGACTGGTCACCACATAAGTACACACAGTCAACTTCTTTTAATACCAATTTCAGTTCGTATCACCCACTCTAACACTCAAATTGCAATATTTTTCAGAAAATAGAATCATATTACCACATATGTGAACAACAAACACTTCTACTTCATCACACTTTCTGCTTGTCTTGCAGTTTTTCCACCCATCCATGAAGTTGTTCAAAAGATAAATGAGTAGTGTTTAAAGCACTACAGCCCACAAAATCAACTTTCTCTCAACTATCACAGCAGTTTTAAGACACACTGAAATCATGAAAGCGATTTGCTTCATTTATTATAAAGAGGTATCTAGAAAAAAAAATCAGTCTAAAATCAGGAATCATAGTGGACTGTGTAGTACCATCTATAACAAATTAACCAGTAAGAGCACAACTGAATGACAATCAAACTCAAAATGGTGACCAATGCCACTCTTCAATGAATCTGATTTACTTCCATGAATTGAAGCATCCACTGCCACTGCCAGACAATCATGTCTTACTTTTCTTATTACTTATAGCATGAATATAACTCTATGGTGAGTGGTTTCAACCAACCTTTTGGACAAAAGCCTTTGCATGGCACACACTTGGCAGTCTTGTCGTTCTTTGTGTTATCAGCCACCACATACCCCGGGGGACACTTGTACACGCACAAGCCTGCCTGATTCGGTCCTAGCTCCAGAAGTTTGGGTCCGTTGTTGCTGCTGTCACTTGAGCTGACACGAGGGGAGCGAGGCTGCAGCTGAAGGCACTCTTTGTCAAGCAGACACCGACGCTCTGACAACTGACAGATTGAGAGGAAAATCATCAGTCATGAGTCTGGAATTTTGCTCGCCATCCTGCCCGCCTCTTTTCCCCCACAGATGCAATGCTAGCAACTGAATGAACCAATTCAGATTATTAGGGACAGATAGAAAAGTTTTTTATTTAAAAAGTAGGGAAACAGGAGATCTTCAAAGGAAGAAACCCTGTGATGAGAGTTGAGGATAATTAATGAAACCAATGAAATCATGCTTTCACATACTGAGAGAGTATAAAGTATAAGTTTTTTTTTACAGGGCAGCACGGCCCTTATCCTGAGATTGTAATGCAGAAAACATGGCGTGCAATACATCATCATAGGTGCCTTGGCAAGTTCTGTGCAAAATTGGGCATTACAGTGCTGAATGGTGCATTTTCCTCCATTAAGGGTGATAATCTTGGACAACTGTTATTTGCCATAGCACCAGTTGCTGTCACCAGATTTCACCTATATCTCTTTGATACCTCTATGCACGTTCATTCATGGACACTTCTGACTTCTGTCTGGACACAAAATTACAGGACTTCAATTTATATCAAAGTGTGTTCTTAGTTCCTCTGATCATTTATGATCATTAAGACCCCTTTGTTATCCAGTATGCCACTATTTCATGCAGCCAATGCTTTAAAATGTCAGACTAAAGATTAAGTCTCTTTTATCATGCTATCAATTTTTTTCATGCTATCAATTTTTTTCAGGTTCTTTCAGTAGCTATCAGAGTGATTGGAGAGTTAGAGAACTCATCTCTAGAGGCAAAAGATCCTGAGTTCAAGTCCTTTGCAGCAGGTTTCCATTTTGGCATTTATAAGGTGCTTGAAAAGCCTGACAGGGGTCTAAGCCTTGTTTTGGTACAGCTACTACTTGAGTATAAAGGAATATTAAAACATAGTGAGGAAAAAAAAAAAGTGCTGGCAAAAATCTCACTGCCTTTGGTTCTGGCCCTACCATGTAAGTTCCTGGAGGGCATTTGGGCATGCACTCATTTTTGTAGATGACATTTTTGCAGGAATAGCAGTCACTGGCAGTGTCACCATTGCAGCCCCCAAGACAATAAGGATGGCAACAGATTCCGTCATCGTTCAGCACCTGTTTCCCTGCACAAGGGCTTCCTGCTGAAGAACACAAGCAAAACAACAATAACAATCCCTCTGACTCTTCCTTCTTACAGCAGCCTCAAAACAGTCAAAAGTAAAGGTTACTAAATTTTTTGGAAGGAATTCCAAATGAGACTAATACCTATTACTCCTATTGCAACCAATAGGGGTTAAGAGTTGGATTAAGGTGAGGGGGTATAGTTAGGGGAAGGATTTGGGTTGTGTTAGTAGGCATGACTTCTGGTTAGGGGCGGGAGTCTCATTAAGAATTCCTCCCAAATTTTTTTCAGTGGTCACTCCTGTCAGATATTTGAAGGGCTTTTTGACAAAATGTAATTTTCACCACTCAAAGTTCTCTTCTGCTCACTTTAGGAAGCAATACGAGTAATCAGTGTACCTGCAAATTTCCATTCCACTGAATGGCATTTGTTCTACAATATTTCAAAATGTAATTTCCCCTTTTATACTTAATTTTGGCTTTCGTAAAAATACCTGCTTTATATCTTGTTTCTTTTGTCATTATCTTCCCTCTGGCTTGTAATGCATTTTGTCATAGAGCCCTTCATTTGTTCTAATAAATTCTGAGTGGTGGATGCAGTAGGCTGGTATGTGAAAAGGCTTACAGTGATAAATAAAAATTTGGCCTGTCATCCCAATATGATAAGTTCCAGGATAATACCAAATATGAGACTTGTACGTTGTGGAGACCATGTTTCTCACAGAAGATTTTATCACAGTGAACAAGTTCAGACTACACATATGAAAACTAGAGAATTTAAAGACAAGCAGTAATATTTGTGGAGATTTCAGAAGATTCTTGTGAAAAACAGGTATAGATATGTTACTTATCAACAGAAAAAAAAAAGGTTAAAACATAGAACCATGTGACTTTTAACAAGCAAGAGCCACTCGACTTGTAACAGGATACTAATTCGCCTTTTAAGAAGGGGATGGGGAATGGGGTTGCCATCTTGAGTGCCTCTTCTCATGACGTTAAACCACACTGCTCACAGAAGTTGCAGCTGTGTTTAGAAATAACATAACCCCAGTGATTTCCCTTATCTTTATAATGTGACAAGAATTCATGAGTTAACTCCCTTGCACTGTCAGGGCAGGGTTTCATGACGTGTGATAATACAACCTGGCATTATGCGAAGTCCGTGCGATAAAAATACTGCAGAATTCATAAAATTGTGGATAGTCTTGTCACTTGCCTCCAGGCTTACAATTTTTTTNGGGGGGGGGGGGGGGGGGGGGAGGAGGAGGAGGATGTAGTATCAGTCAGATGTTTTCCACAAGTGCTTTAGAATATGCTAAGATGACTGAGCCACACCAACCAGTCTGGTATAAAAATGACAAATCTACAGACCAATCCTGACCAATAACTGTGATCAAACCACAGACTTCTGCTGGGCAGTTTGTATGAACGTGTGACAAATTGTAGACCCTCCCTGTTCTAAAAAACAAAAAAGAAAAAAAAGGCCTGTTGAATATAATGAGCATATTTTCTTTTCGGGAGCAATATGACTGTGACAAGAATACTGACTCAACTGCACATTTGATATTAATAAAGCACTTACCCAGATTCCTTTGGCAGGTCCCTCGCTCAGATGTCCAACATCTTTTGCGGCTGACTCCATTATAGGTGGACTTCGGGCAATGTTCATGGCAGTTGTCAGGACAAAGCTGTTGGTCTCGGTTGTTCTGTGAGAGCAAAACATATTGACCTCTTATTTATCCCTGTGAAAGCTGTTATGGCCTGAATGCTAGTCTTTAACACCATTAAAATGACCTTAGCTCCCTTTGTCCCTTAATCAAAGAGCTGAAAAGTATGCTGAGTGATCTTGCCTGCTTGGTGTTCAGTAGCAGGATAATGAGGTTTCACTTCGGGCACTGCCTCCATATAAGATTTATGAACGAACCACCTATTATTAGGTTCATTATCTACAAAAAGATAATCACATCTGAATAAGGGTTCAAATGAAGAGTGTTTTTTTAAACCTAAGTAAGTGTATTTCTGTTGCAAAATGAACTGGAAATGTATTCAGACACACATTTCAGTTTCATTTCCTTAAAAGCAAAAAACAAAATTGGTCTTGAAATCTTGATGCTTCTGTTGTTAATACCACTTCAAAGAAAATCAAAACATATTGTGTGAATAGCAATTACTCTTACATTATTTCCTTTAAACTTAGAAAACATACTGAATCTGATCATTGATGTTTAGAATTTAAGTCCTTGTATGCAATATGAGATTACTAGACTATAACAAAACCCTCATGATATTTTCCCAATTTGTTGGAACAACAATTGTTCTAGTCCTATTGTTTGCCTTGTCCTGTTTTAGTATATGGATAATAATAATATTCATGGATAGCATGGTCTAATACGAGGGGTTCAAAATCTTTTCAGAGGACAGACCAGTTCAATATTTTAATCATCCTGTAAGAATCAAAACTAAAACATGGGCACACAGTTCATAATACTGCATTTCATGAACAACCTAAATCATTCTTTAGTATACGACAGGGTTTCTTGGACCTTGTTTCACACTCTTGGCAGACCATACTTTGGCCCGTAGGTTAGCGACTGGGCATCTCTGATCTATATTTATATATTCAGTCCAAAGGGTAACCAAGTATGCAGTGAGGGTTTCACTGTGGGACAACTTATTGAACTTACAGCAAAGAGATGCTCAGAGGGATCCTTCACACCCACAGCCAGCTTCCCCCAGTCTATGGAGTTGATAAAACACAACTTGTGGTTCTTGGTCAGCCGCACCGCACCATTCAGGATTGTGGTCAAGCTCACCAGCCCCAGTTCTTCCAGGTCTCGCATCTCAAAGGCCACCAGGGCGTAGTCGTTGAAGAAGAGAGTCTGTCCGCGGATCACTGACAGGTTGGGGAAGAGATTGCGCAACGTCCGCAGGCCAAACAACCGATACATCATCAGATGGCCAGTGATTTCACGCAGCTCGGGGAAGCTGAAACAAAAACCATCAGCTTAATTACAAGGATGTTTTCCAGCTTGTGACAAAAACATTGCAAAAATACTATCACTTTGTGCTGATGGTAGTTTCTGTGGAACCAACCTCTGCTAATACCACTCTTACGACTACTATAATCACGAAAAAGTGTAAAATGTCTCGAAAAAGTGCTCAGATACGAAGCGGTGATTATTTTTTAAAATAAATCATTCTATATTTTTCAAAAGTTTTGTGTTACATCTGAGCAGAACTGTATTTAATTTCACTGATACTATAATGATAATGTTGAAATTCTGGGGCCATCAAACTACTGGAAAACCAGGAAGTATTGAAACATTTACACTCCTTTTTCACTATAATGCCTGTATGGATGTATACTGAGTCACATTTCACAAATTACGTCAGTGCAAATTTCCCTATCACATACTTCAAAATTGTAGACAGCTTCTATTGACAACATCAGAATTGATGCAACAATTCCAAAGCCCAAAACACAACAATTTTGTGGATCCTATTTTCCTCCTAATTTCATATATTTATGGATTACCGTACTACATGTCAATACTGGCAATACACTGTACTGCCAAACTAATATGAGGAAACGATCCATATCACATTTATTCAGATATGACAGTCAGACAAACAAATGGCAAACAGATATGTGTTAGACTGACAGATGATGACAGTCGGATATATAAAGAAGAATATGCTGGCCTTACCTATACTTGTCATACTCCTCCATGGGGACGTAGTCTATGAGAGAGATATGCAAGGATCCTTCTATCACAGTACAGTTTTCCAGCAGCCTCAGGTTCTTTACGCTGTTCCTGATGTCAATGTCACCACAGGCTGAAAAAAACACACATAAATGCGAGGCATAAGTCAAGGCAGACATGACAAAAGGCATGGCAGACAAGACCAAAATCATGACAGAAATGCGAAAGGCATGGAAAAACAATGTCTAAATCATGAAATACATAACAAATAGCATAGGAGACAAGACCAAAGTCATGACATATATGATGAAAGGCATGGAAAACAAGACTTCAATCATGAAATACATGACACATGGCATAGGAGACAAGACCAAAGTCATGACATATATGATGAAAGGCATGGAAAACAAGACTTCAATCATGAAATACATGACACATGGCATAGGAGACAGGACCAAAGTCATGATAGATATGACGAAAGACATGGAAGACAGGACCTAAGTCGTGAAAGACATGACAAAAGGCATGGCAGTCAAGACTGAAGTCATGAAACACCTGACAAAAAGCACCAGAGACACAAAACTGAAGGCATGGTAGATGAAACTTACGCAATGGCCGCTATGACAAAAGGCGTAAGATACAAAGACATAAAAAGGCATTGCAGACATAACAAAAGGCATGAGTGGCAAGACTTTAAGCTTCAGTCACAGCAGATAAGACACAACGCATCAGCGACAAACTTTAAGTCATGACAAGGGGTATGGGGAAATATGACTTCAATCACTGCAGGCAAGGATAAATCACGGCAGTCTTGAGTAGATTAGACTTCAGATATGGCAGACAAGAAATGCAAAATGGTAGACAAGATGCCAGGTATGACAGTCAAAGAACACAAAGTGTGGCAGTCGAAAGCCAAGGCAGATTCGACAGAACACATGGAAGATTTATTCAGAAGAAATGGCAGCCAATGCATAGCTTATAATCAAGAAACAGACATAAAGCCTGGCATATAAAAGGCACGTCAGACTTGAAATGAGTAACAGCAGAACGAAAAAAATCGGCTGAATAATGTGTTACGAGGCTAAGAGGGCAAAGACGCTTACAGCATATTGCACTTGAAAACATGGATTGATGGTGGAGAGGTGGTGGTGGTGGTGGTGGTGGTGTGTGTGTGTGTGGNGGGGGGGGGGGGCAACACGCATCAGACAGCCAGTCAGACATGGGGCCCCAAGGGGGACAAAATTACAAGATGCAACTGCATATCTCAAGTGAGAGATGCAGAAAGGGGAGGGAGAAAGAGGGGTAGTTGTTACGTAGGAGGTAGGAATAAGGATTTGAAAGATGAGGGTTTAGGAAAGGTGGAAAACAAGTAAAGCTATGTCATGATCTGAGAGAATGTTTTAAAATGTTCTCACATCAACGCGGTCAGAGACAGAGTATTGACATATGGATTACTCCAGATCAAAGAGAATAGCGAAAGCGGTGAGGAGTTGAATATACAGTAGAAGGTGTCAGACTGTGAATGATAAAGACAGAGTGTACACAGGGAGAAAGGGAGAAATAAACAAAGACGTTGGTCCCTTCTCCCTACTCTCTACCTCTTTCACTTACTGTATATACAGATATGCACGTGCATGCGCACACAAACGCAAACACTCAAAAGCAAAACCACACAGTCACACACACACACACACACACACACACACACACACACATGCACGCACGATTATCTTCACACACACACACACACACACACACACACGCGCGCACACGCACGCTCACAACAACCAGTAGTAACTGTATTATGATGGGCTAGTTCACATTGAAAACGGTATGGTGGGGAGAGAGAAGGCTGACAATGAGTGCCGAAAAACAAGGAAGAAGGAAGAGGGAGGGGAGGAAAATCAGATAAAGGGAGGCGACGATAAAAGGAAAGACACAACAAGAGAGACAACTTAAATATATATTTTTTTAAAAAACCAGAAGGATGGGCACAATCATCTTCTGTCTTAAGTAAACATTGTTAAGATTTCTCGGATGACAAAAAAAAGAGATGCCATGGAAACGAAACAAACAGAAACGGGAACTATCGGAAAACAAGGAAGCAAAGACGATTATCTTCACCCGTGGTCTCTCCATCGCAAAGAATACAAAATGGCGTCACGACTGAATGATTCGCGAACAATCGGGAAAAAAGCACTGTGTTAAGACTAATTACGTAGAGAAGAGGCGGCGCCTTAATGATCTGTATTGTCTCTCTACAAAGAGAAATATTACTACTGTAATTCAATTTTCCGGTCATGTAGTGGAGAGTGCCCTGCCCTTGGGTCGCGCACTGAGCCGTACTAAGAGCTAAAACCCACTCAAGGCAGTGCGGGTGCAGATGTACCAAACTACTAGGCGTGCTGGTTGGTTGTTTTGGCGGCATACATGCGAGCGAGCTCATCTCTGTGCGAAAGCAATCATGAATGGTAAGTCCTGCTACAGTTAGTCACATATATTACTGTGTTAGTTTGTCTTTATCTTCGGGGCATTGGCTGAATGATGGAATACCCCAGTCGTATTGTAGATGGACTATTTATTCACGTGGCATTTATATTACTACCCATTTTAATAATGGTCCACTAGATGAGGGTTATAACTTGCCACAGTTGGACGGTAGCTCTAGGTCAAAACGTTTTCGTTGTGCATATAACAGCGAACAAAACAACCAACTATCAAGGTAATTTCACCTCTGCGGGGCACTGTTAAAGTAATTTCGCCTCTGCAGGACACCAGGACATAAAAGGGTGGGGTGGGCGCGTGTACGAGTTGCAGCCTTATTCGTTTCTAGTAATAAATTCGACTCTGTGCCATCCCGGGGTCTCAACCATGCAGTTGTGAAGCATAATGTGTTCCTTTTGGTCTTCCCATCGCCATTCTTGGTTATCCCGCCAAATTTGGTAGCCCCAGATTAGAAGTCGTGGATCTGCATTGAGCGCATATCCATCCACGGATTTTGCACTTTATATAGGGAACTAATACTGAATTGGACTGATGATCAAGATTAGGGTTTGTTTAATTTCTGTCGACCCCGCGCCATCGCATTATGGATAATCGCATTTCATTTAAGCGCAGCCTTTTTCAGTAACTGCATTTTCTATACAAAAACTCTAACAATCGCCACTCCAACATGGCTCAGAGGATGTGCGATAAAGCGGAATTCACTGAACCTGTGGTTCATGCCAATCGCCAAGCAACACAATGCATCTATTAGGCCTGCTATAATAATCAGTCCTCGATTCGAGAGAATGGAGTTGGCATCTGTCGTATCACTATAAATAAACCGTCTGGGTTTATTGGAGCCAGGACAATCATCAACAAACCACATCAGGTACAAGTAAGAGCTTGCACATTAGCGATGAAGATCTTACTATCGTAAGAATTCCATTAATTCTGCATGATGAACGTTACAAAGAGTACACTCAGCATCGACGCACTAATGTACACCTTACGATGGTAAGAGGGTCACATCCTTTTTGTACAAGTTGTCAAGTAACTATCTCACTGAAGACGTGGATACATTTCTCCGTTGTGCGCCACCCAAGAACTAACGGCGTGTTGTGACGTCGTTTACTTCTCACTTTGCTGAATATTATTCGTAAATAAAACAACATGTCATGCACATTCACTAATCCAAGTCTAACTCTCCGTATTCCATTCTTGGAAAGTAATGTAGTTTGAGTATGATGAAATAACTTCTAGTCTTCTCAAAGTCTGAATGTTTTAAGACTGTCATAAATCCTCAGTATCCACCATCCTACGATCTTTTTTCGTGCGTCCGTGCACGTATGCATGTGTGTGTGTGTGTGGGGGGGGNGGGGGAAGAGAGAGAGAGAGAGAGAGAGAAAAGGGGATAGAAGGTTGACATGAGGATCCAGCCAAAAACAAGGAGCAAAAAAGATCCTGTTTCTTGTTACAAGGCTGGACAAAAAAGGGACGGAAGATTTTGACAGTTTTCTGAACCGCCTGACCTATTGTCTGCACAGGGTATGCTAGGCCTAAAAACATAAAACAATGGACGGGAAGAAATACGTCAACAGCCTTTCGAGACGTCGCGGAAAATCGATGGAAAGATGGATCTAATGACAAGATTTCTGTGTTTGTTTCGAACTTTCGTTCCAGCAAAAATGGTTAAAAAACTTTGTCTAGACTCTCTCCGCCCGCGACATGACGGCTTATATTTCTCATTAGTGCTCCATACGACCTTGGCGGAGTCGTCAACCTAACAACAGCTAAGCCCTACTAAGGCTCCAAAGCTTTATCAGATTCTTGCGCCATACTCTCATTGGCCATAATGAGGGTCGTTTCGTACGATACCGGGGCATTCAGCGTTCATAGGTCACTGTCACACAACTGTCCATTGATTTACATGTACTTGGTTGTGTCAAAGCAAACAGCGGGAAAACTGTGTTTTACTGTTCACTAAATCTATACGAACTTCAATATCTTGAAGTGTGACAGAGTTATCATCACGTGTGACAAAACCATTATTTTATTAATGCAAATGTGATTAATTCAATTTGTGCTTTTTGTCTCAATTCCGGACAGATATTAGCCAGTGAGATACAATGTTAGGAGCGTTAGTGGGTTTTCCCCCCAGTTCATGCTGAACACTCCCAGTAACCTGATTTCTACTCTTCATGAGAGTATGTATTTGACATGACCCCTTGTTGCTAAGACAACAGAGTTTTTTTTCATGGAATAGGCCTTTATCATTAGCCTTTACTGTACTATGAGTACATTTGGAATAGGCCTTTAACATAAGCTTTTACTTTACTGTAATAAGCCTTTACCATAAGCCTTTACTGTGCTGTCAGTACAGTTGGAATAAGCCTTTATCACAAGCCTTTACTGTACTCTTGAGTAAAGCTGAGACAGGCCTTAATACCGTGCTGTCAGTACAGTTGGAATAAGCCTTTAACATAAGCTTTTTCTGTACTCTGAATCAGTTGAGAGCCCTTAACATAAGCCTTTACTGTATTATGAGTACAGATGGAACAGGCCTTTAACACAAGCCTTTACTGTATTATGAGTACAGATGGAACAGGCCTTTAACATAAGCCTTTACTGTATTATGAGTACAGATGGAACAGGCCTTTAACACAAGCCTCTATCGTTTTGTGAGTACAGTAGAACCTTACGACCTCAAACTTAACGTCCTACGAATTTCTCACCTACACACTGATAAAACTCACATCTCTTACTTTCCATTTCAACCAAATTTAACTTAAGAACTCAATATATCTGAAATTCGACCGCATGTTGTTCTTCTGCAAGAGAATTACCGTCTGCCTGTTAAGCCTTGTTAATTTTGACATATTTATGAGGATTTATCGGGGAACTTTGCGCGCACAAAGAAGAACTCACTTTGACAAACTCGAAACTATGAGGTGGGATTATCTTCCCCAAGCCTTGCCGTGACCAGACACCTGATAAGTAAGCTTGCTGGTAACTTGATGATACGTGACTGGGATCCATAGAATCTCTTTTTGAGAAAGATGTTCAAGCACGTAAGGTCGTAAGCTTAGTCTGCCCTTCTAATCTCTCTCTCTCCCTCTCTCTCTCTCTCTCTCTCTCTTTCTCTTTCTCTCTCCCATTGTTTATGTCTCTCTCACACACATACATACCCACGACACACAAATGCACTCACGAACGCGGGCGCGCGCGCGCACACACACACACACACACACACACACAAACACAAACACAAACACGCCTCTTAAATTTGAAGCAGGTTGATCCGCCCCTCACCCCTAGGCTACATCATTTGCATTCAGCTTTTCCTCGAACCAGATCTTGGCCGCCCTCTGGGATTGTCACTCTGACCTGTGCAGGCTAAATGGCCACCTATGACGCATGCACGAAATTGGTTTTCATTACGGCCTGTAACAGAACAGTGCAAGGACCCCAGGCTGCAATGGCTCGAGTGACAGGGGACCATCTACAGATCTGCCATCTCTTGACAAAAAGGCATATAATAATATATACAATGAAATCTGAACTGAACTCGAATAGCAGCTGCTGTTGGAAGAACAGTTATCTACGTTTAATCGCAATTTCCTTGACAGCATGGAAAAACAATGTTGCGAATAACCGAGAAATGCGATGAAGTGATGCTGCTTACTTGCGACTTCTGAATCCATTTTCTAATATACAACAAAAAAATATATTACTTCTGCAAAAAGTGCTTTTAGGATTATGTGAAATCGAATGCATTTGCATCATGCGACATTCGGTCATCTTGCACCGCAAGAACCATGCTTCCACAGTGCGTTAGACCTTAATAGCGGTGACATTGTTTTCCCTTTAATGTCAATGTACCCCTGAAGAGCTGTTCTGATTTCTTCCCTCCTGTTTACATTAACATGTACTTTCATTCAGTTCTGACGCAATGTCATCCAACTACCTCTCGGTAACCTGAGTCACGGAGTCACCTGAGATGACATTCACGTGGCATTTAAGCCTTCCTCGTTTCGCTCATATCACTGTCTATCAAAATGGACTGGACTTCATGCGAGGCTTATCACTTCTTCGTAATAAGTTTGTCATGTCCTTAGCGGCACATCGGTATCTATGTGAAGACTGTCAAAAGTTCTAAAATAACATTTTTTTTCTATTTAACCCTTATCATGATGATGTATTAGAGCAAAGTGGCCACTAGTGAGAGACACTGTGCGTTTATCCAGAGGGAATAATATAAGAATGAAAATACGATGTCATGCGATGAATGATCAGTAGCGGCCCGGGACTGGAACACATGATATCGTGCGCTGATCGCTGTTAAATTTTTTCTGGGTACTTCCTACCTCTATAGTAATAAAGATTGTCTGCCTCATAAGTACTTTTTTAAAAAAAAATTAAGGTTAAGAGAAACACTATAACATAATTTAGGAAAAAAAATGACAATAGCATGGGACAGGCATAGTTTAATGTTATTACAGACGGGAAAATAAAGAATAATCTACCATTTTTGATAGATGAGAGCTTGCGCATTAACGATAGGATCTCTTATCATATTAAAAAATAAATTATCAGTGCTGATTACATACTGAGCAGCGTTCAAACATTTAGAATTACTGTAATTTTTACAATGGCAAGTGATTCCCATCGTTAATACGCAACCTCTCAAAAGTATTCACGAAAGGGCAGATGCGAAATTAAGGCCTTGTTATACGTCTTTTTTTTTCTTCATGTTCTCATGCTGTGGTTTTTAATGGGGAGAATCGAGCGAGCAGATCCTAGATAATGATGCTGCCGGTGCAATTTGTTTCCATAAAAACTCGACGTATTTTTCTTAAATGCTTGTCTTGTAATCATGTTTCCTTCGCAAAACAAACCTCTTGAACTGCATTCCGCATGGTGGAAACTTTCGCTTCACATTATGTGGAAACAACGGAACAATTTTTTTTAAAATAAATATATGTGCTAGATTATCGTATTCTTTTTCAGCAAAGATTTTTTTTCCCTGTTGCGACTTTCTCAATCGAATGACTCGAATGTATCATGTCACTTTTTGTCAGCGAACGTGACACTTGAGGAGAGTATTGAAAAACCTGAACACTTGACATATTATTTTTTTTGTGTCATCCATACAGCTCATGATGTTCCTGGACTAACGACAAAACTATCATTATCATCTTAATGCAGTTTGCAAGTCTATTATCCAGGCAGCCTAGTGATCATCCTCATCTTCTCAACTCCCTGCGGAGTATATATGAAGGGTTTCATGACAAAACGCGTTATCCACCAATATGATTTTTTTTTTAGCTTATTCTACATACTTCATGTAGCAATAGGAGTATTTAGTATACATGTATATTTCCATTCCATTGAAGGACATTTGATCTACATTATTTAAGACTTAAATTTCGCCTTTCACATAAAAATATGCTTTGTATCTGGTCTGTTTTGCCACAACCCCCGAATGGTGTATAATGCGTTTGCCATGAAGCCCTTCATATTGCCTATGCCATACACAGGCGCTAATCATTAGCAATCTGACAAAATCTTCCACTGCTTATAGCCAGAGATCCACTTTACAGACAGGTGAATTGGCGAAAATGTGAATGAAGGGCTTTGCCAAGACGCTTACAACACGACCGTGCTCGATAATCGAACCCACAACCTTTGGATCCTGAGTCCAACACCAAACCCGGTCGGCCACACTGCTCCACAAGATACAAGAATTTACAGCATGATCTCAGCTTCTTGACTTCCAGGGGTAAAATTTGTTCCGGAAAATGTTTTCATAAAGCGCTCGAGACCGGTGGCCGTATTCATAATCCTTAGGTTAGTTAACGCACTGCGATTACCACGGGAACTCCCAAAACTCTAGTAGTGTTCACTGTAGTTAACGCCATACGTTAAATAACGTACGGATTATGCATACGACCACAGGCCATACCAATGAACGTGCTGTTGTTGTTTTTTTCCCCTAGAATAGCTGGTTCGATGTCGAGTCATAACACAGCCCATGTACTCCAACCCCGTGTTTGCTGCAAGAAAGCTTTAATCCCTGCACAGTTTCGCCCATCGCATACCGTGCAAATTCCATGTCATTATTTAGGCAACATCTCATTTCCGTCGCCCTTTCATGTCCGTTCCTTCTTTCTCTTTCGTATAAACACTTCACCTCTGAAAACAACCAGTGTGCGGATGTTCAGGGCTGGAGTGGTTCAGGGGCTGTTGCATAATGCATGCAGCTTCCTTGTTTTTCTCGGGCTCGTCAATTTATTATGGGAAGATCACTTAATGATAATTGTGCTGTTATTTCGAAGTTGCCTTAAGGCTGTTTACGACCTCCTACGCAACTATTTTAATTCTTTATGGATCTGGCCTTCAAGAATGTAATAACAAATACGAAAAGTCACGGTGACCTCGACCCCAAAAATTTCAAAGTTGCTGCGCTATTTTCGTACACAACACTCTTGTGGTACAGCCCAAAACAGAAATTATCAATGATGAAAGTTATGCCGTTATGCAAAGACATTAACAAAATTAAACAGCCCGCTGTATATAGATAAGAAGAATCTGCATTAAATTATCTTCGTTTGCAAATGGGGCGATAGAGTATCAAGCAGACAACATGACGAGATGGAAAGAAAGGGTGGTTAGGAGGGGGATCNGGGGGGGGGGCAAAGTAGAGCTATAGCAAGAGTACAACAGCTTCTACATAATTGTAATTATATAATTATATCATCAGACAACCTGTCTACGAGAAGGATCTCAAGACAAAGCCTGGTGGAATTCGCTGCAGTGCCGCTGCAAGTTTGCACAGACACAAAGAAAGAATATCTTGACTCACTGTTAAGTTATGAAACAATGAGGAAAAGTTATCTATACCTCGCTGGGCAATCTTATCCGCCAGTGCATAGGCTACAATGTTCCTAACTAGGGCTGCCATAATGATATTGATGATGAGTACTTTCGATACTGGCTCTCAGAGCGAGGACGTGTACTCACTCCCACAAACTCGGTTAGTCCATTTGTTCAAATCTGACGGTCTTATTAATTTCACTTTTCATATACTATCATTATTATTATTATAACAGTATTATCATCATCTATTTCATACAGTAAGCAATCAATTTACGACGAGTCTTCGTTCCTGACAGTCCCAGGTGTGGCTTGTCAGCGTAAGTCGTTGTAAACGCTATCAATCTCTAAATGAGCGCATCTTTGCTACGAGTTCTCAACAGAACCTCATTTTGATCTCTAACCTTGATAGCTAGCACTGTCCTGGTAAGTTGCCGTGATGTCACTATATCGATATCGACCGCTGACAATACTGCACTCGTGAATATTCACTTTAGTAGGTACTTCGCTAAAGCACGGCTCTGTCCCGCTGACTACACATCTTAAACGCTATCAATTTTTAAAATGGGCGGATCTTTTCTACGATTTCTCAACGGAGCCTTTGTCTGACCTCTGACCTCAGTGGCTTGCTCTGTCCTGGTAAGTTACCGTGATGTCACAGTATCAATACCAATTGTCGAAAATACTGCAATTATGAATATTCAAATTCGATACTTAAGCAAAGCACAGCTCTGTTTACATCCATCGCGACCAACCAAGTGACCAATCCGCTCGCGCCGGGTAATGGTAAGCGATACCATTCATTACCTATCGACGTTCTTGTTTGAGCGAGTAGGTGCATAATAATATTACACCATCTTCCTCTGTTGCTGACACTGATACTGCTGCTGCTATCGTCGTGTGTGTATGTGTGTGTGTGTGTGTGCGTGTGTATGTGCATGTGTGTGTGTGTGTGTGCGAGCGCACATGTGTGTGTGTGCNTGTGTGTGTGTGTGTGTGTGTGTGTGTGTGTGTGTGTGTGTGTGTGTGTGTGTGTGTGTGTGTGTGTGTGTGTGTGTGTGGGGAGAGAGAGAGAGAGAGGTTGTAGATATAATCTATTTAGTACAAATCAGCTAGGCGTACTAGATGATCGATATAATTAATTCAGCTGCACAGTTGTTGCCACTGGTGGTGGAGGTGAAAGCAAAAGGCGCAAACACTGCTCAATAGACATCTTGTTTACAAGTTCGGATCTTTCATGGACTGTTCTGGCTGAGTTAGGCATTTCCTGGTGTTATGAACACATTGCACGTCATCCTTCAGCCATCTGAATCCAGCGATTGCAATGAGATCAGAATGATATAGAAAGATGAAACTGTTTGTTTTATTATCAGCAAATATGAGAGAGAGAGAAAA
>JAWQUT010000365.1:95918-114697 GCA_033807755.1 Ellobium chinense | reverse complement strand
GGGCCCCCCCCCCCCCTGCCCTGGGAGTGGGAGGAGGGGAGGCTATAATAAGAACGACACTAATAATGTAGCAATAAATGGTGTTTATCAGGTGTGACTTGCTGACCGTGTCATGTGAGCGGCTGGCACCGCGGCAGCTGCGGCTTGTGCTAAGACTCTCTCTCTCTCTTTCTCTCTCTCTCTTTCTCTCTCTCTCTCGGCTCTCTCCTTCATCAATATTCCATTCTGCCAATTCTTGATTATAATAAGTCTCCTATCCAGGCTAAAGCCCGCTCATGTGACTTCACATTTTTTATTACCCCAGTAGGCCTGACGACATCTTCTACTGCCTATAGCCATTTTACTGACGGCTGAACTGAGGGAAATGTGAATGAAATGGTTTCCCAAGGCACTTACAACATGACCGAGAGTTTGGTAATCGAACCCACGACCTCTAGACCGTGAGTCCAACGCCGTAACCACTGGGCCACGCTGATCCACCTCCAGCTTTTCTCACTTGGTATATCTTCCCCTTCAGGTATGAAGATGCCAATAGCACCTGGCATAAAAACATGCAATCTTAAATTGTCCCTATAAAATTGGATTTTAATTTCAAAGGCTTAGAGAGGTGCAAAGACATGTGTAGACTCAGAATAGGTGAGGTTTAGTCACTCAAGTATAAAATTTATGGTTGTTGCTAGGTGGGTAAGGTTACCCTGTTTCCTGAGTGAAAAGGCCTACGTTCTCAAAAGCTAACTGGTTCAGGTGCATTTTTCTTTGTGTCATAATCTGAAGGAAGAGCTAAATGACATGTTTGGAAAGTGTTTTGACACGGCACTCCAGGATAAGTTAATGAGAAGTGTAAAACCTAATACAGCCAACAATGAAAAAAAAACCAAAACATTGGCATCTTCATATCTACAAACACGCTATACAAAGACTATCGCCATTCTCCGTTTCCCAATGACTGGTTCTTGGTCACTTAGGAAACTCACGAGATACTCACAGGGTCCGGTGAATTATATATCCTTCTCACGGTCGCTGCTAAACTTGGAAGGCTTTGAGAATGAAAAAGAATGACAGAAGTCTTTCCCAGTTTAGTACAGAAAATCGACAGCACAAGTCTTTCCCAGTTTAGTACAGAAAATCGACAGCTTTTGTCCGGGAACTTTATTTTTAGTTCAGAATTTTAGTCCGATAAGATATCGTGACATTATGGTAGTGTTTATTATTCGGAAATGTCTAAAGTTTCAAGCTTCGCCAAAATGAAAACGTAGAAGTTACGTTATTCATTAAAAAAAGAACTATGAATATCAGAACAGATAGCTTTCTTTGTTATCATCACAGTGAAGCATGCTGATTATCTGTATTGTAATAATTTACTTCCCCCCTCCCGCATCACATATTCTTAAAGCTTGATAAAGCCTGTTCTCCAAAAAAAAAAAAAAAANAAAAAAAAAAAAAAAAAAGGATAGCTCACCGTGTCTCAGCAGCCATTTAAACCATGAGTGAAATATGACCACATGAAAGCCCATCTAGAGTGAATTTCGTGAGCTTCATAGGGTGAGTCGCGGGACTCATGACTTATTTTGTGAACTCACATGCCTGACTTAATCTTAAGAATTATTTATGGTAAATAAAGATATTAAAAACTTTATTAGAAATTGTGATTAAAGTGGCGAGAACAAGGAAAAATACAAACAACAACAACAACAACGACAACAACAACGTCAACAACAATAACAACAACGACAACAACTGAAAAACAAAACCTTAACTTCAAAATCTCATCTTTCCTTTCAAAAAAAAATGTTTTGACAGTCCTTCTCTAGTGGTTTATTATTTTTATTTCATAAAACTGCTCACTAACTGAACAGTTCCTACTAACGGGGAGTAAACCCACTGGGCTTAGAACTAAATCAACACGGATTATTGGATAGATCAAATATCTTCTTTTTTTTTTTTTTCAGTGAATAGAGCCACCTTTGCCCTAGCTGATAGTCAGGCAGTCAGCCAGCCAGCCACCAGCCAGCCAGCCAGCAAGTCAGTCAGTCAGTCAGTCAGTCAGTCAGTTATACCCTATTTCCTGTCCGTGGAATTCTCTAGTCAAGTTTTTTTTTCCCCCTCTAGGTCACTAGTGAACACGGAAAGGACCAGGTATTTGGACTATTTGGCTGATTCTTCTTCTTAAACTAAACTGGGGCGGACTCCAAAATGGGGAAAACACGTGCCAAAAAAAAAAAAAAATGAAAACGTGTAAAGATCAAGGTAACCTCTGTCCTAATTTCATCTCCCTCCTTCTGGGTTTCTTTGTTATTTCGCTATCCCCTCCATCCCGGAGTGTGCATCGTGTACATCCCTCTCTGGGAACACCCTTGTCCTAATTTGCTTTCCCTCCTTCCTCTTCCCAGTAGTGTTGTCACTCTGATCATGTGCTTTTTTTAAACTTTTAGCGACGGTTATTTTCCCAACGCGTGACGTTGAAGCAATTTAAGACGAAAATATCCTAAAATTTCATAGGTTAAAAAAAAACAAAAACAACCCAACAACCAGGCATTTACCCACTTTACCCTAAATTTCATAAATTTTTCTCAACAACTTGTGAGAAGTCATTTTCTCTATGGGAATGGGAAAATGGCTTTTCGTAATGCCATTTTACCCAACCATAGGGACAAATTTCCTACGCGTGGCAACACTGCTTCCCAGCCTCTTTGTTATGATTTCCTTCCCCTTTCTCCTTTTTCATTTGAACATTTTCTCCCTCCCGGGGCACGTAAATTTTCTCGCTGCGTCCAGCCCTAGTCAGGTCAACAAATCGGATTGAGGGCAGTGGGATGTGACCCAGATTCCCGCCGGGCCGCCTGGCATTAATCTCTTCACCCCCCGCCCCACTGGTGTGTATGAGGACAGTGAACTGGATGAAGACGAAGTGAAGAAAAAAAAAANGGGGGGGGGGGGGGTGGCGTATAGACGTTGAAAAGAAAGAGAGGGACGTCTGTGCTGCCAAGGAAGAAAAAATATCACTGATGTTTTTGTATTTGGAGAAATTATTTTTGGGGCGTTGAAGGTGTCTGAATCGAGGACTAATAATAAATATCCCATATTTATCCCATACCAACCGTAATGTTCAGATGCAGTAGTGCTCTGACTCATTAAGTTGTTGAACCTCAAATCACTTTTTGTTAAAGGTTCTTCAACCTTTTCCTACAACTGATCAACAACAACAACAACAACAACAACAACAACAACAACAACAACAAACCGTACCTATGACTCTTAGATATTTAAAAAAATGGATTTTCGTGAGTAAATTACAAAAAGACTAACTGATACAAAAGTGAGTTCTTTACATCTCTCTCTTTCCCTTCCTCTCTCTCTCTTTCTCTCTCTCTCTCTCTCTCTCTCATTCACTCACTTACTCCCTCATTCACTCACTCACTCACTCACTCACTCACTCACTCACTCACTCACTCACTCACTCACTCACTTCCACACTCCCTCACTCACTTACATCCTCACTCACTCACTCACTCACTCACTCACTCACTCACTCACTCACCTCACTCACTCACTCACTCACTCACTCACTCACTCACTCACTCACTCACTCACCCCCTCACCTTCTTTCATCCACCATCCCACATGAATGTATCTAGGACAAAAACAAGCGGCCATGTCTTAACAAACAGAAGCTCAGTGAGCCAAGATGGTATCAAATCACACGATGGTTTTACCCGTTAGTCTGGCAGCTCCAGACGACCGGGGGACCACCAAAATCAATCGACAACAAAGAATACAGCCGTAAAAAAGTTTTGATTTATTTCACGAATCACGGAACAGTGGAATCCCACAAGATGCGGTGTCCAGCACAAAGTATGGCACTCTCCAAACTTTGTGCGGTTTCTGTTGACATCAAGTATGACACCCAAAAGGTTTCCAAGCATCAAATCGCTCCGGCAAAACGTGCGGGCCAAAATAAAGTTGTGCATCATGAAGTTTCAATCGGTCCGCGCGCGGAAAAGGACCTTTGCAAGTCAGATGGGGCAGTGTCCCCAGGCCCCGCGCTTCTCAAAGATCTAAGGGCTCTATCTCATATTTATTTTTTTTTTCGTCACAAAGGGCCCCACAGCACTTGCTGCCGGAAGCCCCACACCATAATCTGTAAAGCCACGGTATCGCAATTATATTCTGATTTCATATGCCGCTCAATACAATGATATCATAATTATGACGATGACATAAAACCCTGTATTCCTAACAAGAATGCCGAAATTCTTAAATTTCCACTTTTCAGGACCTTGTTTCAGCATCATGGGATATCATGGTTGGTCTATTCCTATCATCTAGAATGTTTCAAAGAAATAATTACAAATGGGCCCTTTTTGAATAACTTATACAACACTTTGACTTCACTGCCCATGCATGGTTCCTGGGAATAGTCTCGAAGACTACTACTACTAGTACTACCGATAATTCTCCCCAATCTGAGAGCCTCTTTCGTGCGACGTGGTTCTGGCAGCGAATGGATCGGTATTGTTCCGGACGCAGGAAACGATTAACGGGAAACTTCATCCGGGAAAAGGAACACAACAGCAATGAAAAATCTTAGACAACAGCTTTAAGGGTCTTCTCTAGAATGAACATGAGTTTAAGCTCAGACACGGAATAGATTTATGAGGCTTTTCCGTTACTAGTCTTTTCAAGCTGGAACCCGAAACCCAACTAAAATATAGGCGATGACGCACACCCAGTAAGCGACCAAACCTAGTTTTATAGTTTACAGTAGAACATCGATAATAAGCATGCCCTTAATGCAAAGACAAAGTATACTGTACTCATTACTGGGGTGTACTTTCTATCGAGATCTCTCTCATCATTCCAATTTACACGCTAGAAACCCAGACCCTGAGGTTCAATTATGTTCTGTTTCTCTCTTATCTCAATATAAGTTGACTGCCATCCGAAGAGCTCACTCTCTGACCAGTTTTGGCTTGAAAACAATGTTGCAGCTGACTCCACTGAATTACAGTCTCCGCTTAATCACACCATTCTTTTTTTTTAATGCGCAGTAATTCATTTAAAATAACATTACGTCATAGGCGTTTCATTTGTGCAATTAGTAGCAATATTCCAATGTCAATCTGAAATGTTTTCTTCAAACCTTACCATTTACATAATAATTGTGACATGTTCACTATTTTATACGTAGTCATTAAGTAAGGTATTTTTTTCTTAACATTATTTCAGATTCAAAAACCTGGAAAACATTAGCCAATTCACTATATTTAGCTTTGCTGATGCACATCTTCGCGATCAGTATGATATGGTTAACTATTTCCACCAGTTTATTATTTTCACCCAGCATATTTTTTGTTATCCCAAACATTGCCACTGTTTCTGTTATGTTCACATTTAGATTTGTTAAGGTTAAAATATAGTTTGACACATGCTGCCAGAAGCTCCTCAGAGCTTTGCAGTAGAAAAATACATGCTCAATGAAATCAGGTACTTCGCATATTTCATATTTATTTGATTCTTTAATTCCCATTTTGTGTAACAGTATGTTAGTCGGGTAAATATTGTGCAGAATTTTAAAGTGGAGAAGTCTCAGCCTTGACTCCTGTGTTGATTTAAAAGCCAACTGAAAGTGTGGCGTTACATCAATATCATATTTTCTTCGCCAAAATGCCACACCACAACTAGACGTATTTTTTTGTTTTACAATTATATTTCTCAGTGATTTATTGTCCAGTGAAAAGATGAATTTTGTGTACTCAGCTATCTCATTATCAGCCTGGGAAGTGGATAATATATTATTTTCTGACATTAGTTTTGTTTTTTGGTCTGGTGTGATAGCATTGTATACAGCATTATAGTCAAATTCTAGGCCTGGATAGCGGCCAGTTTCTCTTCTTATTTCTTCAATGCTTTTGAGATTATTCTCATTTTTCATGTGAACACCATTCTTGAGTTAAATAATATACTGACTTCCCAACTACAGTAAAGCAGCGAGATAATTGCAAATCTGTTTAATCCCAACTTTGCTTTGCTCCTACGGAATTGTGATTAACCGGAGTCGACTACATTACAATCGCGCCAGACTAGACCCAGAGAATCCACAGTTGTGGACCCTGATAAGCAGACGTTCATATTTCCTTTGCTTCGTCAGTGATGGCACCGCGTGTTACCACCCTTCAAGATGCCGTTGATAAAATACTCAATTTACACAAAACTTTCAGCTTCCTACCAGAATCAGAAAAAAATTCCCCGGTGGAGACATTTAGACTAAATTATTCATGAAAATGTCATCCACTCATCAGCTAGTCTAATAGGCCAAAGGAGGCAGTCGATAATTTACAGGCCCGGGTGAGGCGGAACTGCGTCATCAAATTGCCTCCGGAACAGAAATTACATCTTTTATTAAACTGCATCCAAAAAGACCTGAGACACATGAAGCCACAGTTTAGGAAAATAGAGAGAATTAAAACTGCGATCCTCATACACAGCATTCTATCCTTAATATCGACTCAAGTCCATGTATAAAAAAAAAAAATTATAATAGAAATGCGATTTATAAGTCTCGTTGTCCAGGCTTACGTCCGCTTACGCGACTTCACATTACATGATGCCAACAGGACTTTTTCAACTTCCTAGAGAACATACTCTGCCGCTGTCATATATAGGCGCTTATCACGAACACTGTGACACTATCTTCCACTGTCTATAGCCAGGTATCCATTTTACAAAACGGGTGGGCTGAGGAAAATGTGAATAAAATGCTTTCCCAAAGCACTAACAGCATTTGTGGCCGGGAATCGAACGCATGACCTTCAGATCTTGACTCCTACGCCTCAACCATTAGGCCCCGCTGCTTTCAATCAGTGTGCATTTCCAGAGAGGTACTAGTCTAGTAGTATTTTCCAGACGCTTTGGAAACAACTGATCAAAATTTCTAAGACATGTTATGAGAAGACAACAGCTAAAGCATCTGGCAACAACTGAAAAACTACAAGGTAAACTAACCAGAAGATGACAAAAAAAAAAAACAACTCTGGACGGACTGACCCAAAGGATGGATGGGACACAAAGCAATGGTGAAATATTGAGGTGGACAGCACACAGACAGGGGAATGGAGATGTATGATCGCCCACGCCTGTCAGCATGTACTTAAAGAAGATCACCACAGCCAGTGGGAGAGACACATGACATATATTTCAAAGCTTAGACAATGTCACAATGTCAGCTAGGTTTACAATATAACAAGCACCGGGTGGGTCTCCGTGACCAAACTGCATTTTTCTGTTTAAGCTCTTGTCTCACAACATGCCTTGATAGTAAAGTACTGTCACCATTATTTTTCATAGTGTTGTCAGCTCTGGCATAACAATACTCAGAAGACCGTTTGAAGAAGTTGGTTAAATGTGCGTGGAAAGGAATTCCCCTTCATCAAAAACAAAACTACAACAACAAAAACAGTTGTGTTAAAAAAAAAACAAAAAAACTGTGTCGCTGAGGACTATATCATTTCTCCCACATAAGTATCTACTTTAGTTCCATACAGTTACTCCATTTTTCTATGCCATCCATTCAAATGGTTCAGGAGTACCACACTCTATTATGACTATAGTGCGTCGTGTATTATTACTGAGAAGGACGTTATACAACGACCCATCTCACTGCTCACTCACGCAGAAGTGCCGATAAATATATGCGAGTCAGTCAAACCTATAAAGATGTTACAGACAATCAACAGCAGACTTTTTGGCAGAGTGGCGAGAGAAGGGGATCTTACCTCCTCTCTCTCTCTCTCTCTCTCTCTCTCTCTCTCTCTCTCTCTCTCTCTCTCTCTCGCTCTCTCTTTCTCAGACCGTGCTCACCCCTCCCAACAACAACGATCCAAAGTTCGCGTTCATTCTATCTTTTCGTTCCTTATTTTCCCCTGTTTTCTTCTATTATATCTATCCCCTCCCCCTCTCTCTCTCCGCCCCAAAAACAGCGTAACCCCCAACCTTCCTAGTGCTTTTACAGCCTGTAAAAAATGCTACAGACAATCTGCGCCAGACTTCTGATCACCAGGGAAAGCGTAATGCAGGAGATTGCGACAGTACTTACTCTGAAAGGGGAACTACTTTCCCTCAAGCCCCAGATCATGGCGGTGGAGCTAGTAGGTCATATCGTCCCGAACCTCAGATTACTAAGAAGATCTTTAATAATTGCTAATGCCTGCTTGTGTGAGCCATCAGATGTTCTACTCATCAAGATGAGACCGAGGTCATTTTGACCTCTCAGTGCAATCGATTCCGCGTAACTACATCTCCGCGCGAGTTTTAATGATAGGGACATGAAATCCCCAAATTATGGTATCTCAAAAACGTCCTAGTCAAATCAACTTCAAATTTGGCATTAAGAAGCCACTCTCATGCCAATAAGCTTGTTTTGTTTGTTTGTTTGTTTGTTTGTTTGTTTTTGCTTATTTGTTTACTTATGTTTGTATGATTGATTATCAGAGTTTTATGGCGCATCAACTCGATCAGCGCTATATTGCGTCTTTCTGGTTGTAAGACTAAACTATTGGATAGAGTTGAAAACACGTGTCAATGAGCCGCGTGACGTCATGAGTTTGTGCACTTTAATGTCCACGGAAAACCGGCGCTTATATCTTCATTGTATCGAGAGGTTTAAACACGCAGAGTTAAGAGTACAGCTTTTGTTTGTATGATTGTGCATTTTAAAAATATGGCATACATTTCAACAACCAACAAATCCGTTTATTCCCCATCCTCCGTTTTATCTTTTTTTTTTCTTTTATGAAGAGTGGAGGCTGGAGTGAGTATTGGTTATCAAGAGAAATAACTCAATATGGAGAGTTGCTAGGCTCTGGGAAGGGTCGGGTTTCGGGTAAGGCACCGGTCCATGGATCACCACTCACCACCCCCTTCACTCTCACCCCCTCCTCCCTTCAGTCCTTTCACTGACAAACGAAGTTCCCTGATGATTCAAAGAGCCAGACGGGTGACCTCAAACTCTGTGGGCCCAGACAGTCTCGAAGACTGATCGTAAACATTCATTAAAGCGAGTAGATGCGCTTCATTCAAGGGTGTGATGTATATAGGATTTCGGAATATGGGGGAAAGAGGGGATGGCCTTATGATAACGTAGGCGTATAGTCTGCCGTAACCGACATCGCCATAATCGCAATTTCTGCATAACTGACACATAACGTCGAAAGCAAACAGCGTCGCTTCATACTTCACCGCTTCCTCTTTTTAATCGCAACTTTCGTATGTTCGCGTGGAACTGCGACCGAGCGGAGTCGATTTTTACCGATGATAGCTGGAGGGCACAGGAAAGTTGATCTAATCAAACCGTCCAGTATCCAGTCCACGAGAAACACTCAGATCTGACTAGAAGGGCTGGGAGACGAAGCGAAAGACGAAACAAGATTTAATGATGATCAGACGGATGTACAGATGAGCAGACATATGACAGGACAGAGACAGACAGACGGATAGGTAATCAGACTAGCTACATAGTATTTTCAAAGTATTTTCTTTTAAATTCCATTTAATTTCTGATGTTTCTAAGTGGTCGACGAAGATATTTTTTCTTCTATGGTAATAACATAACTGAAACAACACGAAAGAACCTTTTAGCGCGTAAAATTCCATCCGAAGTTTAACGCGCTTTCATTGTGGTCCATGCACACGACAACACCTCTACTGTAATGAGAATGTTCAAGAGTGATCTGGCCTACTGGGGTATGAAAGGAGTGAACTAACATTACAAGCTATGAGAGCTGGCCATTTTTTTGCGGATTCCGGGTATTTTCCAGACTTGGAAAATGCTATTCTGCCGAAGGCAATTTCCTAGGTTATTTTTTTTTTCCTTCTGATTTTCCAGGTGAGTGACAACTGTAGACGGAAAGTACCACCAGACAGCCTGGCTAGCATCGGATCTACATGATCTACATGACAGGGAAATAAACATAGAGAGAGAGGAAGAGAGACTGAGACTGAAAGAGACAGACACTCATAAAGGGAGGGAGGGAGGGAGGAAGGAAGGAAGGAAGGGAGGAAGAGGGGGAAAACACACCTTTTGTCGCATATACAATCAATGTTTAGACGCCATAAGTTACAGAACTCGACCATCAAGGGTCCGCGTACTCGCTACAGAGATATTCGCCGAAAGCATCGAGTAATTACCTCTCTCTCTCTCTCTCTCTTTCTCTCTCTCAAACATACACACAGACTCCTGATTCAGTCTTGACGTAAAACGAATTAGAATCAAGGGAACTGAAATGAGTTTGTGCAAAGAATACTCGATTCTTGCTAACTTACAGAAATCAAGTAAACTACTCAAATAGCACTCGGCAAGACAAGCAGCAAGACTGACAAATTACCTACTGGTCAGATGGCGGGTCTGGTGGCGAATACAAGAAAGACTAATGTCTCTACTAACCCGCGCACGTGCCTTCAAACACCAGCAGTGCCTGGAGGTCCTGGTCATTAGTGTCATTATCCGGTAGCCTGGCTTAACGGAATGGGAATGCAGGTAAGCTCATGAAAGGTTGCGGCTGGAACGGCAAGGAGTAAAACAGAAATGCGGTGGATTCCGCTTAATCGCACACTTCGGGAACGTGGAAAAAAATTGCGAGTCAACAGAGTTGCGATTATACTAGACTTATAAAGTATCTTGTTATATGGAAATTGTTGCAATTAAGCAAAGATAGCGATTATCCATATTGCAAATAAGCAGAGTCGGCTGTTTCTCTAGCGACCGGAAGCATGGAAATATTTGCGATTAAAAAAAATTGTGATTATCCATTGACATATGTAAAGAAATTTACCATTTTGTACTGTGGAAATTGTTGCACTTAAGCAGAAGTTGCGATTCTCTGGATTGCCAATAAAGCGGAGTCGATTGTTTTGCAAGGACTCCTAACAGAGGGCTAGACAATGCAGAGGTCGCGGATTCGAGTCCACATCATCCTCATTCCGTTTTCTTCCTTGCTACCCTTCACTCTTACAAGAACCACGAAAGCGCTCTTAAAAATCTCTTGAGCTGGCAAAAAAAAATAAAAAAATCATGTAATGAGTCCTGACCTAACCAGCGGGGCATTACTGTTCCCGACTACGGTTGTGTTGTAGGTGCCTTGGGAAAGCCTTTCATCCACATTTTCCTCAGCCCAGTCTTCTATAAAAATGGATACCTGGCTAAAGGCAGTGAAAGATACTGTCAGAATGTTAGTAAGCGGCACTGTATACTACCCCAGGGAGTTGAGAAAGTACCAGAGTGATCTGGCCTGCTGGGGTAACAAAAGCGCGAAGTCGCGTGAGCGGGCATCAGCCTGGATACGAGACTTATAAACCGCAATATCATCATTATTATTATTATTATCATTATTATGCTGAACTAACATTACAAGCGAGACCTTACTGTACTACATTTAGATCATTATGGCCCACCGCCACAGTCATGCTGGTTTTCCTGACAGGTGGTCGCTCTTACAAATCTCGTTAGCTGGCATCGCCAAACAATCAACGTCTAGAGTGCTGAACTCACCAGCGGGACATTATTATTGTCCTACATTCGGATCGTGGCCCACCGCGACAGTTTTAGCAACGCCGGAGAAAAATCAAACAGAAATCAATGCAGAAGAAAACCAACGCTGGCTGCATGCACTCGATTTCTGCCCCCGTAAGCGACTTGTATTCCCTCCATGTGTTGTTTCTTGTCTGTTGAGAAGTCAGTCTCATTAAGATCTCGACTCATGAACTTCCTTGAGAATCACAAGAGGAAAACTCATGTCTGGAGCCAAGGGCCTTTTGGTTAACAATGAATGAGTGACGAGACACAGGTCTCTCTCGTACGCCGATTCCTCTCTCCTTCTTACTCTTTTTCTCTGAAATCACATCGTCCTCTATCTCAACACTCCCCCTCACCTTCCTCACTCCCCACTGTTTCATTTTTCAGTCACTTTTTAACTTTCCTTCTGATCCCTTAATTTCTCTTCCAAATTTCTTCTCTCTGTTTGTTTGTTTCTCTCTCTCTCTCTCTCCGACTCTGAAATCCTCGCCACTCTCATCTCGTTATCTACTAGAATGGCTGCCACCATAACTGGCTTTCTGGGGAGGAAAATGGAAATCAGAATCTGCTGATGGGGGAGATATTGCAGTATCAGACGGGTGGGTTAGATTCGGAAGAAAATGCAAGCGACGAATATCGTCAGAACTAACAACAATAACAATACTATTTTTTTTTGTTTTATAATTTGAGCCCAAACAACGACATGTATTGCTGGCGATCAATACCCAGGAATAACAGTTTTATCACATCCACACACAGCCACGTCTATCCCACCACCGTTCACACACATTTCCATAACAGATGTTCAAACACTGAAGGTCGTGTGACTCTCAGTAAGATCCAGACCCAATTTAGAGTGGAGCTCTCAAGAGTGCTTTCCGTCCACGTAATTCACTGCAGGCTAACCTAGTCAATGATGGGCGATGACCTTCTACTCGACTTCTGTGCATAAAATAATAATGACTGGAAAGGTCGGCGGCCGGCGCGAGCCCTTTTCCCGCGACGTGCACGCGCCTTACGCAAAAAGGACATTAATAATGTTACAGCAAGGTCTAGTCTAGATGTCAACGGTGACTTGCTAGTACCGGACGAAATCGACAAATAATATGACTTGTCTGCTTTTTAGGCTTTTGGTGTGGGGGGAGGGGGCGGGGAAGCGATAGAAAAATGCGGCCAGCCCGTCATAAATATCTCCAGGGCACAATACAGCTAGGCTTAGTTTAGTTGCAACATAGACTTCATCAAGGAACAATACCTGAAAGCTTCACGGGTCGTCCTTTCTTTAACTACACTACCAATTTTGAAACTGGGCGTCATCCAGGTGACAACACAAGTGTAGTGAAAGATGGGAGCTACGCTTGGGGAAGTTGATACACAGATAGAAAATGGAAAGATGTGGTGACCAATGGACAGACAGACAGACGGAAAGAGAGAGAGGAGAGAAAGAGAGAGAGAGAAAGAGAGAGAGAGATATGGAGAGCTCACGCTTCGACAAACAGATGTGCAGATTGATATATAGACACATAGATGAGTGCAAGTGCAAAGTGACAGAGAGGCAGACAGACAGACAGACAGACGGAAGGAGAATATACACAAGGATCAAACTTACACACACACACACACACACACACACACACACACACACACACACACACACACAGAGAGAGAGAGAGAGAGAGAGAGAGAAAGAGAGAAGGGAGAGAGGAGAGACTGCAGGAAGACAGCGAAAGAAGATATTACATGATAACACAAGACATGCCGAGCAGCCGAACGTAGGAGGGGGTGGGGAAGGAGAAGGGCGGAGTAAGGGTTATCCATTCACAGAGTACATGTAATAACACAATAATCTGTCTTTATAATATAAATATGAGGTTTTGTACCAAAGGTGCCTTTCTGTGGCGAGCAGTGTCCGAACAAACGGCTTGAGATGGAAGTTTGTAAACAACCACCACTTACGTAGAGTTAGGTAAGGGCAGTAACCATTGCATGGACTGGCGCAAGGTCAATAGTCGCTGGCTCGCCAAAACAACCCTGCAGTAACTACTGGGAAGGGAGTGGGAGTAGGGAGTTAACGGACTAATCGTACCTACCTGCCCTGGGCAGCAAAATCTCCTAACTGTCAACTCCCCCATCATTTTATGGGAAAATAATATATCTTGGTTTATGCCAAAGACACATTCATAGATACTAGACTTAAAATAGACAGACTTTACGTAGACTGATTAGGCATCAGTGGCCGTATGCATAACCCTTCCGTTAGTAAACGCACAGCTGTAACCACGGGAAACTCCCCACACATTCGTAGTGTACATGTGGTTAACGCAGTACATTAACTAACGTATGGATTATGCATACAGCCACATGCACAGATCTCGCAATGTTTATGCTTCGTGATTAGGTCGAAGTACTCATACTTCGGGATGCGACGATGCCCCCCCCCAAAAAAAAAAACAACCCCCCTTCATAATGGAAGTGACAATGGACCCTTACTGACTTCTCTTTCCAAGTCTACAGTGTGAATCTAAACCAAATCACACAATAAAGAAAACAGTTCCAAGATTAGGGGCATGTCTTCACCCAAGTCCCAAGATACCATACACAAGGGCACATCAAAACCTTTCCGGCTGACCAAAAAGGAAATTACATATAATAATAACAAATTAGATTTTATCAGGAGACTCACGGCCGTCTACAAAAATAAAAAATAAAAAAACAACACGAAACATCAACCAAAAAAATAAAAACGTTGGGAGTTACACGAAGCCAAACAACATCCAACGCATACTGAACACAGTACGCCAAAGAAGATCCAATGAGGACAAGTGAGATGAGAATAGTGAAATTTCTGCATTTGCATGGCACGAAGTCTCCATGGATTTACAGTGGAGTGAAGGCAATTTATGCAACCAACTGTCCAAAATGAAAGATACATCTCGAGGGTCTGCGTTTTAGACTCGTTAATGCCATTGTAAATTCTATTTCGTGACATAAATGCATGTATGTCATTCTGTTCATTCCAGGGCAGCTTTTGACGCTCATTCGTCCTTTGTGTACTCAAGAGACCAGAGAGAAGATTACTGGTGCTGGGCATAATTGAGTAAATTTAATCGATTACTCTGATTACTGAATCCCGTGTTTCATGACTACAGAATACTTCCTAGTCAGGTAAATGACATTTTGATAATCACATGGATACACGAAACTGGCATTCATGTTGAGAAGCGCAGAGCGATCATCTGAGTTTTCCGGACACAAACCAAGATAGCAAGTCCTCACGTTCACAGGAAGTAGATGTATTTACAAGCTATTATTATCTTGCAGCTTCTTCTTTCTCTGTCTCTCTGTGTCTCTCTCTCCCGCTCTCTCTCTCTCTAACTCACTCAATTAGGATAATAAAATGACTGTAATTTCACTTCACCAGGAAGCTGAAGGGATTCGCTGCACGACCGCAAACTCCTTACAAGTGTAGATTGGGGGGTGANGGGGGGGGGGGGGTTCGACAAATAGGAAATGACGGAAGGTGGGATGGGGGTTGGTCATATAAAATTCCATATGGCCCACTCCCACCACTCTATAAAAAAAGAAATATTTGGCAGCGCTGGCAACTTCAACAAGAGAACAGACGCTTGTGTTCTAGATTCCAGGCATCTCAGTCTGAAGGTGAAAGAAAAAGGTAAATTGTAGAGGGCTACAGTTTTCGATTAGAATAGAATAGAATAGAATAGAATAGAATAGAATAGAATAGAATAGAATAGAATAGCTTTATTCGTCCTTTTCAGGGAATATGGTTTGGCCAGATACAAGGACAAACATTAGTACGTGTACATTATATGCATTAAGGCACAGAAAGTCACAAGGACACATACGCACGCACGCACGCACGCACGCACGCACGCACGCACGCGCGCGCCCACACATACACACACACACACTTCCCTCTCAAGAGGAGTCAAGAGCTACCGCTCACCCTCAGCTACCTCAGGACGTGTTATCACCACATGCGGCACGGCACGGCCCTTCAAATCGTAATCCATGAAGACATATTTATTATAGCTCCGTATAAATTCGTGTCGTGTCGTGTAGTGCGATAATGGATGTGATCGAGTCAGCTTCGGGACATAAGACAAAAATTCTGGCAATGTGATGGGATGAGACGATGTAACATAACGCGCCCGGTTACCATGGTAACACCTCTTTGGAGTGTAAGAAAAGAAAGGACCGAATGGTTATTTTGTAACGACAAGGATGGCTTCCATCGAAGATGGACTGGTCTGTTAAAATCCGCGTTCTGAGTAAAGAAGTTCTTAGAAGCTACACATGTATTACGTTATAATTACTGATGTTGTTGGTAGATGGTAGGGTGAACATTTGCCTACTGATGCCTGAAAATCCATCGAAAGCTATCTCAGCAAAAACACGATTCATCTTTGATCAGCCACCGTTAGAGACTACCTTTCAGAAAATTATTAACGAAATGGGCGATCCAAGAATGACTGGCTCGGAAATCCGAATAATCGAGTACACCTTTTCGTCCTCTTCGAATTCAGCTATTTGGAATCGGATTTTTATACACTATTATCCCTTGGATTGGTCTCGGGCTCATAATTATTATACTTTGAATAAAATTTCTGAGTGTAATAAGCGAGTACGATTCAATAAATGGTACAAGTCAGCATGAAAACTTATTCCCTCCAGATGGCCCACAAAGTCTTGCCGTGTCGTGTCGTGTCGGATTTGAAAGCATCAACTTCGCCCAATTAACAATGATAAAGACAGGTCGTATAAAAAGAACGTTCCAGCGAAATGAAGTGACGAGCTGGATCCGGTGAAGGTGTTCCCGAAGGAATAAGCGTCTTTCTTGGGAGGGGGGNGGGGGGGTGTAAAAATGGGGGGTGGAAAAGGGATAGTTGGGTCAGTGAAATAGTCTAAATCCTAAAAAACATGATAAAGTCATGTCCACAATATCTGTCCACGGAAAACAAGGTCTGTATGTGTGACGGTATCTCGATTTTTTTTTTTTTTTTAAAGGGGAAAATTATTCATCGCGTATATTTACAGCTCTCGAGACATCAAGTGGGATTCACTGCTCGATGAAGTCCGGGTCGGTTTTGGAGCTGGAATCCGTTGGACCCATGTGCATCTTATCGGTCTAATTCGACGGGAACAGATAAACCGAACAGTGCATTAAAAATTTATTTTTTTTTTAAAAGTGGAGGGAGGAGGAAGACAGGGTGTACTGATTACAGTGATCTACCTAAGTCGATTTTGCTGTTCCAAGTTATTCCGATCCGAGAACTGGAATCGAAATGACCCAAACTCCTATCGTCCTATCCCACGGCAAACGGCCAGACAGGGTTGTATAATACTGGAGGATCATTTGGTAATCAGCTGCCCGACTTTCTGGAAGAACGATGCCTGTAATCCATAGCCGAAAAGCGAAAGCTTCGGAAATTAGAAATTTATGTAAGGCATATTTACTGCGCAGACGACACTGATCCCTTCGTTCCGTATTGGCTTGGCGGAATCAACACGGCTGCAAGGAATACGAGGCTGCTATAAATAAGAAGAGATAAGATTTGTTATTACAATTTAACAACGTACATCCGCTTCATTATTAAGTCCAGCTCACCTCATTTCGCCCACTCTCTCTCATACATTTAACCTGATCTTTCCCTTTCAGTAAACATCACAAATAATGAAGTAATGGCTACACAAATAATCCTAGTTGCTCCACACACCACAGTGAAGAGTTTCCTGTCTTTACCATAAATAACATACAAGAAAACACCTAATTACATGCAAAGTAGTCAACTCTGCGTAATCACAACTGTTTTAACAGATTGAAGAAAAGGTTGTAAAAATTAGGCAGAGAGTACGATCAGCTATTGCTGTTCATTATCATACTTTTTTAACAGCATTAGCTCTGCTTAATTTCGCAACTCTTTTAACAGACTGAAGAAAAGGTTGTGAAATTAAGCAGAGGATACGATAAAGTAGAGCTAATTCTGTTCATTATCATAATTTGAACAAAGTTTATCATCTTTTCTTGTAAAAATCTTGAGACTAGGCAAAATATGCATTAAGGGGCTTGTTTTTACGCGAAATCAATCGTATTATGATTTCCACCATCCATGTGATTTCTAAAAATTTCCACTTTCGTTTAAGTAAATAAGAGCCTAACCTATTTTGACATGCGTGTTTATCTTCAGCTGTTAAGAGATATGTCAACAAGGTCGAATCGAAGCCATGCGGAAAAACAAATAATTATTTAATGACACTGGCACAGTCTACTGAACTAATTCCTGCACCGCGCCAAACATACTATAAATGGCGCGCAATCAAAATAATCATCAATAACAATGGTTTAATATCTGCAATACGTTCGACCTAGGAAGATACAAAAAAAAAATGTCAAAATAAATTTCAATCCCTTCAGTAGTGCACAAAGAAAGACTTCATCATATACAAACGCACAAACACTCTCATCAACTCGCGAGGACATCCACAAAAAAATTAACTGATGACCTGTCCCTGATGTTTGTTTCAAAAGAGAAGGAGAGAGAGAGAGAGAGAGAGAGAGAGAGAGAGAGAGAGAGAGAGAGAGGACAAACAGACAGACAGATATTTGGAGAGTGACACACAGAGCAAGAGAGAAAGAGACAGAGAGATAGAGTGAGAGAGAGAGAGAGTGAAATGATTAACAATAGTGACCTCATGAAAAAGTGAGGCACCCGAATCTCTTCATTCTCTCTTTCCGATCGCCTTCTTCAAAGTCCATCCTCCGATTGACCTAGTCCATTTTTTAAAAAAAAAATTATTGGTAATTTTGGAAAGAAGTCAGCTATTCATGCTTAAAAGTGCGTGCAATTTCGCCTAGCTTCCTTCAAGCTGAAATCGATTTTTCGAATTGTTGGGGTTGAAAGGAAATTATGTTCATTCTTTTCTTTTGAATAAATTGGTTTTGTGTCGCGATCGGCGGTACCCGCGTGCAAAGCATCTGCAATTGACAGACACACCTCTCCCGCAGGGCAATTTGTACAAGTTGTCAGGTAGAGGAGTGCCGCCATTATCAACTGGCCACGATCAAAACAAGGGGTCAACGAACGCCGCTGGACGGCGCCCGCGAGAAAATTTCGGACACAATAACGTGACGTAAAACTGACATGCATGCCAGCCAGCCGTGGCGTTTTGGGAGGATGGATGGCGGAAAGGG
>JAWQUT010000365.1:69250-84602 GCA_033807755.1 Ellobium chinense | reverse complement strand
ACACACACACACACACACACACACACACACACACACACACACACACACACACACACACAAACAAACAAACAAGCAAACAAACATCAACTGCTTTCTCTTTCTTAAATGAACTCCGGACCACACCTAAGTTGAAGACATCATGCCAGTTTTCCTCGTGACCTGTGCCTGTCCTGGTCAACCCAGCAATTTCCTGGCGTAACCTGATGTTTTATTGAACGAGATGCTTGCCTCATGATGGTTATTTCACCGCTCGGCATCTATGATTAAACGACCGATGGAGCTGCCGACACAGTGTTCAAAACCATGCAAGTATTGGGTCAGAATCGAGACCAAGAACAGTAATTATATAGCGCGGGGCAAACACCGGACTACTGTTACCTGTACTGGCCTAGTTTAGACTGTAGAGGTTTAGCAGTGTTTGTTGGGCTGGAAAGAAAACTGGGGCATCTAATCTATAAGTAAAATACCTTAATAAAGAGAATCATGAGGGGGCGGAAGAGAGGCAGGTGAGAGAGAGGCAAGAGAGAGAGAGAGAAAGAAGAGAGAGAGAGAGAGAGAGAGAGAGTTCCATTGGGGGCTAGAGAGAATCTGGCTGATTGGTCTATTGATGAGTTATGACAGGGTATCAGCATTTAGACAGCAGCAAAGTGGTACTTGGTTTGTGTAAGCAGAGTTGGGCAAGTTCACTAACCAAGACAGTTCAGACCAAGTTCACTTCACTAAATTTAGCTCTGTTCTATGAAAACTGAGTAACTCTCAGATCAGACCAGTTCCCCTTGGGTTTTCAAACTAGCATTCGGTTCTAATTTTTCAGGCAAATGTGAACTGAACTGAAATTTACGTAGAAAATTGAAGTTCAGATCACACAGCCAAAATAGTCACAGTTCAGATCCAGATCAGTTCATCCAAAAATAGCTGTTAGTGTTAAGATCAAGTTCGAATGAACTACGTTCATGATATCTGCTCTGCATTTCCCTGATTGTGAGTGTGGAGAGCTGCATGTAAAGGGACACCGTGACAGCTGTGGGGCTTTCTTGCAGTAATGCTTTGAAAATATACAATGGAACCCCGATATTAAGTACTCATTTACAAAGTGTGGCTCGTTATCAAGTACTTTTCCTTTATAACTCGCCACTCGGTGTGAGCAATTCACCGACATTTCCCACCACACACCGCCGATCGCCGTCGACGACGTTACAAAGCAACAACGTAAACAGAGCAGTGTGATATATTCACATTACTGTTTCTAATGAATGTGGATATAAACATTTTTTTTCTATATAATGCGGCATNGGGGGGGGGGGGGGGGGGGGGGGGGGGTTTAAGTAGATGTATTAATTTTAATAAATTTTATATTCGTTGATTCGATTCGCTATTATTCTGTCATGTCATTACTCATGTTAATTTCAGTAATAAACATGATTAATATTGTACCTTTATGAGTCATCTCCATTCAATTTTATTGTAACATCAGAGGGCAATAATCTCCCATAAAGGCCCGCATTTAGTTATGCTCTATCAGATCATACATAACAAGATATGCCTCTGGTCCCTGGCATAAGGGTATGCAATTTCTTATAGTCCCTATTAAAACAGAAAATTGACCACGGGGGGAGGGGGGGGAAGGAGGAGAGAAGGGCTTGGATTTGAATTTCAAAGGCTTAAATAGATGTGAATACGTTTGTGAATTCAGAATAAGTGGAATTTTGCTACTCAAGTAAAAACTATACGGTTGTTGCTAGGTGGGTAAGGTTACCCTGTTTACAGTGTGAAAAGACCTAAAATCTAAAGCAGTCTGTTTCGCTTTTAAAGTGCTCGTAAACTCTTACTGGTTCTGCTCCTAGGACACATTTCTGTGTGTCAGCATTTGACGGAAGAGTTAAACAATATGTGTGGGAAGTATTTTGGCTTGCGACACATTGACAGCTTAATGAGGGGAGTAAAAGCTCATATAACCAACACCTGAAGAAAATATTAAATTGATATTTTCATACTTTGATAAAAAGAATGTATGACACCTGTTATAGCACTAAGACATGGCCTTTAGAGATCGATGGAAGAGAGGGCAAGGGCAGCGGGAGTAGTACGGAGTTAAACAGTTCAGACTAGGGGACGACAACAAGAGAGAAAGAGAGAGAGAGAGAGAGAGAGAGAGAGAGAGAGAGAGAGAGAGAGGACTGGTCAGCACAATAGTTAGCCAACGAAACCGATGCAAGCAGCAATTCCAGTGCTGTGCTGAGAATCAACAGACAGAGAGAGATAGAGAGAGAGAGAGAGAGAGAGAGAGAGAGAGAGAGAGAGAGAGAGACACACACAGAGAGAGAGAGACAGAGAGAGAGGGAGAGAGAGAGAGAGAGAGGACTGGTCAGTACAACAGATAGCCAACGAAACCGGTGCAATCAGCAATTCCAGTGCTGTGCTGAGAATCAACAGAGAGAGAGAGAGAGAGAGAGAGAGAGAGAGAGAGAGAGAGAGGACTGGTCAGCACAAGAGTTAGCCAACGAAACCGATGCAAACAGCAATTTCAGTGCTGTGCTGTGAATCAACAGATTCCAACAATCATCTGAAAACGATTAGTCCTAAGTGCTGCCTCATGAATGTAAACGGGATACTCTAATCATTTCCTCCATCATACACCCTCGACAGCGAGACCCGCCATGTGTTGAGAGTAATCGACACCATTATCCTCTCCCGTGGTATTTGCCTGTCTTGTAATTATAATGGTTAAATATCGACTATCTTTTCACTATAATGACAGGGGTGAGTGGGTTAAATATAGCCTAGAATTGACGGGCAAACACAAGAGCTAGGTAGTTAGACTTGTGGGAAAAGACTAGATAGAGAAACATTGTCGCTTGGATGCAATACTCCGATAAACGCCATTTTGACCGAAATTCGGGTTTGACGCCTTTGGACTGCCAGTTAACGTCGCGCATACCGTTTCATAAACCTCGTATCTCTAGCTTCATCGTTTCGTGATACGATAGGAAACTGCTGAAGATTTCTTTATATAATTCCCTTAAAGGAGAACACATTGGATAATTGCACGCATCTGTTCAATCACTTCACAAAATCGCCATGTTCATTCCACATTTGCTTAAAGTCATTTTTTTTGTTGTTGTTGAGGTTTTGAGAAATTGAGCGCTTTCAACCTGTTGTTACAAAGCAAAACAATAAGGCAGATGTGGATTAGCCTGTAAAGCAGAAATCCAGTAACAAGTCAGAACTCTACATTGTTTAGATAGAAAACGGAAGATAAATGGAAGATCATAGCAACATAAACAATTCAAAACATCAAAACAACAACAACAACACCAACAACAACAACAACAACAACAACAACAACAACAACAACAACAACAACTAAAATGACTTAAGCAAAATAATGTGGAATGGGTGAGGTGAAATATAATGAAAATGTTGGCGCTCTTTCTTGACATGAGCCAATGTCGGGCTTTTGCAGCAAGCAATGTCAGTGACAAAAACCGATACAACTCTTTTTTTTTTTTTTGTTTTGTTTTGTTTTATTCCATGTGCAGCTCAGCAAGCTCTACCTCAGCCGTCTAAACTCCATCATTCATTGCAACCACATTCACTCCTAGAGCTCACTTCCAATAAATCGCTCTGATAATTTTACGGAAATGAGACAGTTTTTATGCTTCTCCTGTAAAACTAAAATGTCGATTCTGGCGTTTATGCGGGGTGCTGCACTCAGTCAATGACTGAAGTAAATACTCCGTATGTTGTATTTTACATAAATGTGAGATGGGATGGGGGAAAACACGAACATTCATTAAGAGCAGCCCAGCATGCACAGAGCATGTAAACAAATCAACGTATGAGCGACAATCCCTTAGTCACGTGACGGAGTCAAAAGTACGTAAATAATTTGTAAATAAATACGAGGCCATAACCAGAACTCCATTAACAGCCACAATGGACATGGGCAGTGAGGCGGAGAGAAACATTACGTATCACACATCAAGGGATACAGGGGAATGAGGAAGGAGATCGTGAAAGAGAAAAGAGACGTCGTGGAATGGCGTGTTTGTGCTGTATGCCTGAGAATGGAGACAGAGAGATACAGAAAAGAAGAGAGGACTTTTTTAAGTTTTCCTAAGCCTGTACAGCCAAGCCAAGAGCGAAATCTTTTACAGCATTATCATAATGACAACAACGACGACGACAACAACAACAAGGCCGGCGACAAAACAAAGGAGACGACGACAGCAACAAATTTCGACGTCGACAGCAACAAATTTCGACGACGACAACACTTTTAATAACCATGATAATACTGGTGACAACAACGCTGACGACAACAACAATGATGACGACAATGACGACAACATCAATTATGACGACAACAAAAATGATGACAATACAAATGTTGACGGCAATGGCGAAAACAAATGATGACGACAATAACAATGATGATGACGACAATAACAATGATGATGACGACAATAACTATGGTGACAACAAAAACTATGGTGACAACAACGACGACAACGTGGATAACGATAATAAGAATGACGACGACAAGAACAGAAGTTATGATGACAACAATAACAGTGTCGACGACAACAACTGCAACAAGGACAAGGCAAACTGGTGACGTGTGCAGAGAAGAATTGAGACATTACACACAATGACTAAGGGTAGGTGAAAAGAAAAGAGAAGATGGCAGGAAACGTGCGAGAGAGATGGGAGAAGAAAAATAAAAGAATGCATGAGCGAGCCTTCGCAAATGCGACAGACAGGCAGGCAGGCTGGCAGGCAGGCAGACAGACAGGCAGGCAGGCAGGCAGGCAGGCAGGCAGGCAGACAGCGAGAGACAGACAGACAGATAGATAGACTGATGGGCACACTGAGAGACAGACAGGCAGGCAGACAGATAAAAGGTAACTGATGCCAAGTGTCCATCTGCCGAATGCTAGGCTATCGAGACGGAGAGAGAGAGGGAGGGAGAGAGGGAGGGAGGGAGAGAGAGAGAGAGAGAGAGAGAGAGAGAGAGAGAGAGAGAGAGAGAGAGTCAGTGAGCGAGCATTAAAACTGTACTCACCTCCATCCTTCGGATTCTCCACGAATACCGTTTCATCCCCGTCTCCACATGATAATCCAAGAGAATGCTTAGCACATATTATCCACAATAGAAGTAATAGTAGAAACACTGTTGGGCTGGCCGGCCCCGGCACTCTCCAGTGCCGCAAGGGCGTCGACAGCCATGCCCCAGGCATCCACATCATGACCTAGTCAAGGTGCAAAGGTCATGATCATGACGAAGGGGATCATTGTGCGTGAATCGCGCACACAGCCCAGCATCAGAACTCACACTATCCACAGAAGTTTGCTTGTTTAGATCCACCAAATTAGCAGAGACAGACCTAAAGCATAGAGCCGTTCACACGTCATGAAAATCACTTTAAAACAAATACAGTACTGCCCCTTTTTCTACGGTGAAGCTAAGTTTTATAAGGAGGGCTAGTTCACATCGCAGTGATTCCCCTTAGCCCATGTCACGTACAGATATGCCAGCGATTGTTATATAGGTTATAACAATTAATATTTCTTTGGTTTCAACTCTTATCTTGCCTCTACACAAGATACATGTACAGCGTTAAAAGCAGTGTGCAGCAAAAAATAAAAACGCCAGTCAGAGATTTTCTGACACTCAAGGTTCATGCACAAAATAGAAACACAGCAATCAGTTGAGCAACCGGTAGGCATGAAAACTGTAACAGACCACAATTAATAATTATATTATTATTTGTTATATTATGTCCGAAAAATCACCGGGACAAATCACATTATCACAAAGTCATATACTAGACATGTTATGATTTTTTTAGCTGTTTATCTGGTCTTGTTCTGTCTGTTTTTGCTGAAAGAACCCTCGCCTCATGAGCCAGCGATGCCCTCATCTCATATAGACACTGAATATCATGGCTGACGGAAGCACGGACGTTTTAAACATCCGGGGAGATTTCCACAAGGCGCACACGGCCTCAAACGATGGTTCCTTCCTGGGGAAAGAGATGAAAAGAAATCAGTTAACAGTTAACAGACCATGAACATGTCTGCTAGAAAACATGGGCGCAGAGTATTAGCATATGTACAAATGTGTATGTACGCATGTGTACTTATACTACTTATATAACCATACAGCAGCTTCTCATCCGGCTGGCAACTTGGTCTGTGCGGCAGATTGTTCCAGTCTGGTTCCTGGCTTTGCCTTTTTTTCAAGAATTTTGTGGCTAACTTCAATAATAGCATCATAAGATGGTCGTGCGATGAGGAGTTTTCCTACCAACCGGTTCATAATCTTGATTCTTTGACGGTTCATTTCAAAAACAAATTTAAATCAATTCATTAATGACGAGGAACAAATTACATGACGGTTCTTTCTTTACTTAAGGCCCGGTTCTTTGTTGCCACATCCAAGAATACAATAAAGCGTCAAAATCCGATAGAGAATTTTTTTTCCCCTGGAAAGGGAGGGGGTGGGGCGGGCGGGGTGGACGAGACATAAGCGGATTGTATTATGAGGAAAGGAGGTTCGGATGGAAAAATGAGCATCGTCTCGTTAACGGGAACTTAAAAGGACGATAGCTTACTGTCCCATTCCCCCTCCCCACCCCACTTTCTGACTGAGAACGAAATTAGGTTCATAATTTGCTTGCTTTCGCCTGCTATTTCTTCACAACAGAAGCTGCCCCACTCAATAACCTCTGTGTATTTCTTTACAAGGAAGCTGCCCCACTCAAAAACCTTTCTGTTTCCCTCGTCCTGTCCTTCCGGTGACCCATCCTAATTATCCCTCTGCGACACATTTAGCGGCAACAACATCATCAACAATATTCATCAAAAACACATCAAGTCAAGGACAGGTTTTACAAGGCCATCGGATCTTCTTAACAAGCATTACTACATCAGCTTGCCATCCATGTCCATTCCATTCTTCTCCATCATCTCGCCGCCGGGGATTGATATTGTCGTAAGTCCATAACTGATTTTAAAGACTTACGACAGTATTATTTCGAGGCGGCGAATCTGTCCTATAAAAAACACTGTAAATGCTCCAAGAGAAAGATACGGAACAAATCAGCAACATCTTGCTATATCATTAGTCTGGGCCTGCAAGCAACTGGAGTTGGAACTGCTAATTGCGCCTTACCAAATAACTGATATCTCAGGCTGCACGCGTTTCTTAATGAGACCTTTACTTGAACCCTTTTCTCTCTTTCTCTCGCTGTCTCTTTCTCTCGCTCTCCCTGTCTTCACATCTTTCCATCTCTTTCTCGTTTTTATCCCTATTTTGTTCATACACACATTACAGCACAAAAATATGGAAGCCCTGTCTCTCAATTGAACGCAGCTACATTAGCTGATGAGCTCTCTTTCTCTTTTTATCACATCCTCACTTTCTCTCATTCTCTTTTTATCACATCCTCACTTTCTCTCATTCTCTTTTTCTCCTCTACTTTCTTCCAGCGCAAAACACAAAAAAAACCGAGTCTTTGGAAAAAGAGAAAAGAAAAGAAAAGGAGAAACAAAAAATGCCGCTCCAACAACCAATGAATTCTCTTTTATTGACTTACTTCTCTCCCCNTATTCTCCCCCTTTCCTAATCTGTCCCCCAGATTGGGACAAGTTCTAAACCATTAAATCAAATAACCGATGCTAACGTTGCATGTATATCCACTAATTAGGCTTGCCGTTAGAGACATCTCTCTCTCTCTCTCTCTCACTCACTCACTCTCTCTCTCTCTCTCTCTCCATTTAAAATATTCATAATATCCCCGATTATCGATAACATTATTGCGTGTCCTCGGTTTTTTGTTGTTGTTGTTGTTGTTTTTTGTAGAAAATACATCTGTATAAACCTCCATATTGTGACCACGTCAGCCATTAAGCCTAGAGTGTGATGTGTTTTGTGCTGTGTGAATGTCTGTTTTGCAGGCGTATTACTCTCGCACATATCTGCGTGGGTTTTAGCTTGTAGAAAATGAGACACGATTTAGAACTAGGGAAGCCCAACTGATGGCACATGGGCCAAAGCATGGAAGGTAAAGGGTGTTTACGGCTTACTAAGAGGTCACTGTCAAAAAATTTCCTGCAGTTTTCACTTCAGACGCCCTAAATTGCCTCTACTCTCAAAGAAATGAGCTGCGGAGGCAGCCGTTTCTTAGCCCATGGCCAGGAAACCACTCTTCAAGGCACAGAAATCACTAATCACACCAATCGGCAAACTCAACCTAAGAGCTCTGGGGAAGAATGTCGATTATGGTATTTGTAGTAAGCTTCGATCAGTGGACCGGGTTAGAATGCACCTTCAAAATTCAACGAACGCAGAAGATGATAGTGGAAGGGTCATATCCGAAATTTGACGTTAGCAGTCGTCGCTAGAAAGCAAAGTGTAAAACATGAAGTCATAAAAGAAAATGTCTCAGGTTGTTCAGTGCCATGTATTATGAGGGCAATACCCAGAGACAAAGAGTCATGGAAACACACGGCTGCGGGAACTTAGGGCTGATCCTGTTGGTAACATATTGTTGGGTCTTAAGCTTATGTTTACCAGCCCGTGGAGGTTTTTCTTTTTTTTTTCGGGAGTGGGGGTGGGGGTAGTGGGTGGAAGGGGAAATGGGGGAGGAAGATAGCAAGAAAACACCCGGATAGTATTTATGACGACCTTACTCACATTGTGGCAGGAGCCCTCAAGAGTACATCCCACCTTTTCCCCCACCCCACCTCTTCCAAAGTTGGGCAACCGGGTAGTCTGACAAAAAGACCGTTCTAATTAAACTGGAACCCGTAAAAGAGCATGATTTTTTCACTGATTTACAGGCATGCCCACCGACAGAGTACCGGTAAATTACATGAAATACACGAGGAAGAAAATCGCAGTGGGTCATGATGGCCCAGAGGCTGATCAGTGCCTTGCTCTTGGTGTCAGAAGCCTTACGTTCCAATTCTTCTAGTAGCAGATCTCTCAAGCATCCTCTTGCCCACGGTCTAAACGGAGTCTGGTCCTATTATATAGCCATAACTCCTGAAAATGGACATAATATAACCCTGGCAGACAACAAGCAACACATTTTAATTCTCAAACTCTTTTGCGATGACATACCTGTCGGTCTGTTGACAACACTCTTAAATTACTGTGTTTATCTCTTCACCCTCAGACGACCAATGCATTACTGCATTTTCATTCTTCTCCTTCTCCTTCCCCATTTTGCTCTTCCCTTCCCCCTCCCAAAGAAAAAAAAAACGTTTCCCACACATACGGCTTGCCGAGAGTATTCAGACAGACAGTATCCTGTCTTTAAAATCTTCAGCAAATCGATGAACTTGTCTAAAACCAGTGTCCATCAAGTGATCGATAAGAATGTACAAGACAGACAGGTTCTGGTGCAACCAATGAAGACGCTCGTTTCCGCCACTGAGGTAGTTTTCGGGCTTAGGCAAATTCTTCAAGATTCGCAGATCAGCGAACTCGAGTCCGTTGAAACTCACATTTGCCGAACGCCAACCCGAATCCTAAATTTCAAATTCAGATCAAGGGACAGCTAATGACATTTTCTATACCAGGAACTGGTCTCCCCCATTCAAGAGTGTTTGATGTGCTCCAACATGAACTAAGAATTTCCGAAATTCGAACTTCGAAACACTGAATTCGTTGAATCCAAATCTTGGCTCAACGTTTTGGGGAATATGAAATTTGTGTTAGAGACACTTCCATCCTTGTTCGCCTCACGTCTTTGAGTGGCTGGCATTTATTCCAGACTAAACTGGGATTCCACTGCTTAAAAAAGAAATTCAATAAGAGTTTTAAACACTAATGTTTCCATTATAATGCTGTGCGGATTAATGTCTTGCGTGGATGTAATGACTTTCTAAACATAATGAAATGTAAATTGCTTGTCGTCTGAGGGAGCTGTTTTGAGTAAACATTTTTCATTCTCCCTCGGAGGTCAGCCAAAAATATACGAGCACTAAAACTCTCTCCAAGAGCTATACATAAATATTTGCCTAAAAACAGACTCCAAAATCCTTCGAATCCCATTTTCTTGTACAACTGAAGATCAGGGAATCCAGAATACGTTTTATTAATGACTTTTTCAAAGAGACATGGCCAGGTGTTTTCTACAGCGACGAGTTCCAGCTACGTAGACTGGACTTGGCTTTTAGCACGGTCGACTTTATAGTAAGGAGAAACAGATGACGAAATTGCTTAATTCGGAGTCTACCCTAGAGCATCAAGAATCTGTGAGGCCCATGAAGGAAAACTCTGAAATCTTGTCAGATCTGTAAAATACTGTACAGTGCATTTGTGGACAGACCTCTTCCAACGAATGGGAAATTTCTATTGGCACATACTTGCTTGGAAATCAATAGACTCTTAAGAGAAATCAATTTGCGCGTTGATGGAGATGGCGCTGTCCTGCAATATCTATAACGATTGTGTCGGTGTGCACGTGGCCAGGGAATTCACAGATTTAATGCGTCGATTTTAAGGATCGTCGCTGTATTATCCTAGCGGTCCTCTCCCCTTCGCGCTCTCTCTCTCTCTCTCTCTCTCTCTCTCTCTCNCTCTCTCTCTCTCTCTCTCTCTCTCTCTCTCTCTCTCTCTCTCTCTCTCTCTATGTCCGCCCTTAAGTTTATAAGAACTCGTTACCCTCGACCTAACCTCACCACCCACCCAACTCCATCACAGAAACTGCCGGATTACTGGCAAATCTAGTGGCAATGGCCGAGATATTGCGCCTATAATATGATGATACCATGGCAAACCGACAAGTCCTCTCGTAGAACCTCGTACGAAAATGACTTACTGAACTGCGATGTATCGTTAACTGTTTGTCTGTCACTGTTTCAGGTAGATATCACACAAAGAAATGCAATACTTATTTCTTTCTTTATGTCATTGATGCTGCAAACAAAACTCCAATGACACTGCAAAGACTCCAATTTCTTAAAAGCTCCCTATGACGACTATACCTCAACGAACGAACCACCTCCCTTGAAAGGAAAGAAAATTGCCTCGTTGTGTCATCAGACAACTCCTGTGTTCTCCTCCATACAATAAAGAATTGGGCCAATCTATTTTGTGATGGTAGCCTGATGCCAAGGAACACGTAGTATGTCAGTGGAGTTGTCTGTCCTGGCTGGCATAAAGGAGACGCCAATAAAAGCAGATGTCAAAGACGAGGAAATTATTGTTCCGGATTATGACCAGATGCTACTATGGGCACTAGAGGAAATGAAGTGACCTTTACCGAGGCCACGATAACTAAACAGATGTATTCCTCAATGTGGTTTTTCTTCGCATGTTCTCCAGTTCTTGACCACTTACAAGAGGCGCTTCTGAATAGAAACACTGTATTCCACTAACTTTTCAGGTACTCATCACTAATGTGTTTCAACTGGGGAAATTACTGTAGGGTTGTTTGGAAGTCTTCAGATAGAACGACCGCGTTAAGGAACTTTAAATACTGCCAAATTATTTAAAACATCTGTTACGTTGAACGCGTGGTTTCTTGGGGACTTTGTAGTTTGTAGACTCAAGGGTAGAGATGGTAGAGATCTTCGACGCATCACAAGAACGAGGAAAAAATTACTTTGCTACATAGTTCCTGATTCTGTATTGTTTATTTCCCCTTCCCCCTTCCCAATCTTTTTTCATTCCTTTCTTTAAAAACATTTTCAATAAAATAACATCTCCAGTGAGGTAATAATTTTGACCCAAGTCCTTACTACCAAATCTGGAATTCAAAATAAACCCGAACACAAAAAAAGGGGTTAAGTTTGTTCAGCTATTAGTGCAGGAGAGAGAGACAGGCCGAAAGTATGGCCAGTCTCTTGCGTGTACGCAAAAATCAGGGGGGATGGGTAAGAAAAAATGGAATTGGTAACCTTGGCCTTAAGCATGCTGGGGGAAGCAGCGGGTCAAGCTGACCGTGTGACACTTGCTAAAAGTCGGCCGTGAGAAACACTACAGTTCTAATATGTAGGTCATTTGACGACTACTGTACAGGTTGTATGGAAGTCTCTAAATACAGTAAACGTCCAAAGGACTATAAAAAATATTAAATACCCCGCCCCCACGCCAAAATAATAATAATAAAAAAAACCACGCTAAAAACTATCTATTCTGAAAGCCTGGAGTGGTGTCACTGATCAGCACAGTCAAAATTCTAAAGTATGCGATCTCAAGCATTGCTGACATTAACTTGGCTTGGGTTGTGGGAGGAACAAACTCTCCACGGTTGTTATTATTATGTTTGTTTCCGCACGTGGGATCCCTTCAGGGAAGTGGGCGGAGCTTAGACATTAGTAAGAAAATGTGGAATTACTTGCAGTATACTGGAATAAGAGCTTGGCAAAAGTAGCGGCCACTATTTCCGGTTTCAAATTTGTTAGTGGAACTTTTCCAACGGTCTTGTATCGGAGTAGAATGTAGGACAAAATCAAAGGTCGTACGTACGCTAAAATATAAGACATCATCCTGTACCTCTGTCAGCAATGACGTAAGCTGAAGGAACACCACTCTCCCTGGGACCGCCCACAGAGGAAAAGAACCGGTCTTTTCGCCTGCTTTGCATTCCCCACAGGGATCCCAGGCCGAACCAAACTCATATAACCCTGGACTAAAAGCAAATTTTTGCACCCCAGCTGACCTACTGACCTATATTTTGTTTATGGCAGGGTGCCTCAATATCGTGCCGGTGAGTAGTGTAACTCCGACAAAACTCACTAATCTGGCCCCGAAGCAACTGAAATATTCTAATAATAATACAGGGCAATTCTAATAGTACTTTCTCTCTATGAGAAGGAAGCGCTAACACGAGGCGTTTCAAGGCCTTAAAGTGCATGTTAACGGCAGTTCCATCGACTCGACTTTAGGAAGTGGGTACCGGCAAGCGAAGGAGATACAGTGCGCTCAGATCAAGTGCCAAAATGCTTAACACTAACAGACTTCCAGCCGAAACCACTTCCTCACAACACTGGCTTACTAGTAACATTTTCTACATATCAAATTGCCAATTTTCTACATAGATGTCACTGAATAACAGTAATTCCTTTTTACAGCACTTTCTCTATGCTTTCAATCGGTTGATATTAAGCGCACAGAATAAAATGACACCCCCATCCCTCCGCTTTCGCGCAGCCCGAAGGACTATATTAAACGCAGCCCTGTTAAAATTCTACAGATTGTCTCTCAGCCAATCGATCCCATTCCACAGAAGTGGAAATTAATTTTGTTTAATCCTTAGAGAAACTCGAGTAAGCTCTGGCCAATGGTCATGGCCACGCGGACGAACAGATTGTTCCTAAACCCTGGCCTTCCCGTCTCTGCGGAGTAAGGTGACCGTTCCATGACCCCTGCTGAAACCAATTACTGAAATAAAGCAAGATATTCCTACCAAGCTGTCGCTCGCACTCTCACTACCCAACAGACTGACCACCAAGGTCATGATTACCAGTAAAGTATAATCAAGTGGAACCTCGAAAAAAAGTGCCTCAGTCATTTTCTTGCCTCGTTATTAAGTACATATCAGCACACTTATATTCATATTTTTCTATGATCTGGGTGTTAATCAGAAGTATGCTTCACTGCTAAGTATGTGTTTTTTTTCGTTCACATAAGCATACCTATTATCGAGGTTCGAATGTACAGTAAGCTTGATAAGAAGTATGCTTCTAATACTGTATTACCTATTCGACTGTACAGTAAGAAGCATACCTATTCTCGAGATCTTACTGTAAACCCATGGCAATACGCCCATCCTTTGAACTGATAATGTTAGATCCTTGAACTACTCTTACAATAACAACCATTATTCCTGAGCAAGAGAAAGCAACATGACGGGAGAGGCAAAAATAAACCTCATTATCTAGATGGCCAGCTGAATCTGGCGACACAATCATCAGAGCATCTATATAATGATTTCTCTAGCAATGGCATGATCTATTATTCAGGGCAGGCATAAACTAGTCTACTGGAACTCTGCACTGATTTGGTGCCTTTTAACAAGAATATGGTTTCAACGTTTGATTCTGGAAGGCTAGATGGAAACTTGCTTACAGCGCGACAAAATATATCACTCAGTGCTGACGTATCACGTGGCATCAGCCTATAGACGAGTTCATGTAACACCTATGCATTTCATTCCACAGCTACCTACACCCATGAAAGTTAATATGTCACCATTTTTGCAATGCAGGGGAAGAAACATTGCAACATTCATATATATTTGCGTGAAATTCCCGTTAGAGACAATTATCATGATTCAAGATTGCTTATTTAGGCGAAAGCCAACCACATAATAATAAATTCAAAAATATTATCATATCAACAATATACAAAAATAGGTAGATGGTGTTCTGCAAGTTTTTTTACCTGAAATATGCAGGTATACCATTTCCTTAATATTACTGCAGCATTTTGTGTTATCCCTATGGTCTATACTAAACCACAACATACAGCATAGTCTGCACTTTTGGTCAAAGAGTATGAACACAGTGAACCTCGATATTTGATTAAGTATTCATTTAATAAGTATATCTTGTTATTAAAGTATGAATTTCACATGCACGGATTCATAACTATTTTACCATTTCATAATGAGATTAAACATAGCTAAATAACAAGTATACTTGTTCCATGCGTCACGGGGATACTGAATACCAAGGTTCTCCTGTATATCCATCTCTCCCGCTCATTATATACGTACATAGGCCTATTACATACCAGCGTCGATTTCCCTCCTACCCGTGGAGTTTTTCTGCTGCGCCTATTGATCTATCTGGTCAACACAGTCGTAATTCCAGTGACAGTGGCCGGCCCCGAGTGACAGCAGACTGGCTTCCCATGTCCCTCGTTACGTCTGCCGTTACAGGGTGGTGGGTGGGCGCACGCGCTGCCGTGCTGATGTCATCATGGTATGTCTGCGAAATCAACAAGAGTTGGATCTCGTTAAGACCTGACACAATACCAGCACTGAATTCTCATTACCTCCACTACACAAACACTGGTTGTGTCCTCCTTAACGAAGACTGATTACGTCCCTTGCACTTTAAATCCCCCCCCCCTTTCCCCCCACTACCTCATCCTCTCCACTCACGACATGATCAAACCAGCGCAGGGCTTTGTGGTTGGCTGGCTGGTAATTTGACGATAATATTTTAAGTCTCCTTGAGCGCGTGTCCTGTTCGCAGATTGCCAAACAATCTACGAATAATTTCCCTACATGCAAAACATCAGGGATGAGATTTCTAAGCTCAGGGTGTTGTTATTAGGGGCGAGGATTCTATAGGCACAGTTTTTCTCTTCCCCCCCCCCCCCCCC
>JAWQUT010000365.1:0-28500 GCA_033807755.1 Ellobium chinense | reverse complement strand
ATCTTAATAATTGTTTGTTACCATCACCATGGCTATTCATACAACTTGCCCAATGTTCAATTGTCAACACTCAATAAAGATAAAACTAATCAAAATATCCCCCCCCCCCCAAAAAAAAAAAAAAAAATTCAGTCCCAGTAATAGTGATCTAATCCTCCAGATTTCAAGGAAATTCGTTAAGGAATTTTAGACATTTAAAATTATAGAAGAGTGGAAACGATGTTTTAGGAAAAAGTAAAAATAAAATTAAAAACTTCAATTATTGCCATGGAAATGATAATGATTATTTGACCGAAACAGTGGATTTTACCAGAGTTTAAGATGTTGTATTGCAAACATATTTTTGTAATACAGAAATCGTAAGTCACAAATTATCGCAGGCATATGGATAAAAAATATGCATTATAAGAAAGAGATGGGGCGGGGGGAGGGTGGATTGAGATGGTGCTGTAGCTGTTACCTTTTATTGGGCAGGAGGGCATTCATAATTCATGAGATAAATACCACAGTAAGAACTCGGGACCTCGAATCCTTGGTGACACAAAGGGCAAGGACAAGGGCGCTTAATTTCAGAGCGGATAAATTGGAAACAGGGCAAAGGAACCTTTGTCTTGTCAGTGCCTTTAACCTCAGTTTGGCTTAAATTCACACGCACGATGGAATGCTGTGGTTCCCTGTCCCTTATATTCCTACTAGCATGGACATCCATTCTATGGATAAGACATCAGATGCATAAAATAAGATTGTCTGCCATATGGAGATATCTGCATTAAGACTGTTGTGCTGTAGTAATGTAGTGAACAGCGTGCACTCTCGCCCAGTGAACAGAACATTATGGATGACTCGATGGCTTCGCACTGTATGGAGTCATCAATGAATGGAAAGTAGAATTCGAAATTTTAACCTCTTCCGTAAAAAGGACGAAAAATGGGAAACGGCACAAACTCGCCCGTAAAGACTTTAATGGGCAGGGGCGAAGGGTCCATATAATCAAATAATCACTGATTACCAGCCGAAAATTACGTTGGTCGACCTTGGCCTTCGTGGCAAGTTAGACAAGAACACCGCCGAATCCTATTTATTTGCTCTTTGTCAGGCCTACTCTTACTTTGACCTACGTTCAGAACCTGATACCCCTCATATTTTCTCTGCTCTATTCACTGATTAATAGGGATAAAGAAGAACCTGGACACCCCTACCGCCAAATATGGAGTGGTCTCACAAAAAAACTCAATGAAAGCAAGGAAATTTCACCGGCTAGTAATTAAGAGCTGCTAATCAAGGTCTCCGCTTGATTTGTGGCACTTTCACCTATTGCGGTTTAATGTGATGCGGAACAAAAATAACATATTGGTAAAACGAGACACCGTTCTCTATAGCATTTAGTGAAATTCATTATTATCAAGGGCCTCTTTAATCGACAATAATTCACACTGTTGCTGACAAGTGACATGCCACCAGTCACAAGTTTATGACCACTTTTATTTTTCGCTCAGTTTAGAAATGAATTCACACTTACAGAAAGCCACATGAACAGTCTCACCACACACATATCTCCATTCACAAGCCCAGTGCTGGTGTTGCCACGTTGCCTATTTAATAGTACAATGTAGCTGATTCCCAAAATCTTTGGTTGGGGAAAGCACATTGGGGTAGATTTACTTTTTCATGAAGGAGGTTTCTGACTTTATGAAACATACAAACAAACTTATTAAATAAACATAAATTCTTCTTGGGAAATAACATGAATGACAAAACTTCTTGGAAAAGTAATTCAGTTGGCCCCGCTGTTCTCAAAACCGGCAAGGTTTGACGATGGCAATACTTATATAGGCCTACCCATTTGCAAAAAGGTGGGCTCGGCTTCATGGTGTAGACTGGGCCTGAAAATTACGTTTTCAATAAAATTAGTATCTTCTTGTTTTAGGTCTGGATATTTGGCTAGAGGTGGAAACGGGGAAGGGGGAGGGAGTCGCTGAGCATAGAGCGGTTTGTCCAAAGATGTTAGTGTCAGCTACCCAAGCAACCAAAGGTCATTCTTTTTAAAGCTTGACAGATTGCCACTCCCCTACGGTGTGGATGGGTTTTTCCTGCAAGGTCGTGTTCCCGATGTTTTGTTTATTAACCTAGGCCTGCTAGGTCTAGTCTAACTGGACCTAAATTCTACAATTTTGGAGCCATTACACCTTGGTGAGTGATAGTATACTTTGTGCGATCCTGACCCTGTAACTAATCTGTACTTTTTTGTGCCTTTTCAGCCAACCTGTTTCTAACTACTCAACCTTTTGTTGTAGCTTTTCAGGAATTGTGATGATGCCTACGGATTTTTAAAGTCCATACTCTGTGTTACAGTATCATACTGTGAACATTAAATGTAACTCTACGAACAGATATTATAGCACTATCGAAATATACTGCATACGTGACTATAAGTGACAATCATGTTCAACTATGATTACCCTGTTGAGAAAGTCAGCCTTCGCCCCTGTTAATGGGATCTTTCACTTTTGGTGAGCCGATTTTGACACTAAACCTCCTGTATCGAATTTCATATACCGATTTTTACATAGACTACACAGTAGCTCCAAAGTTTATCGCGTCCGAAAATAGACTAGCGTGCGACGCTTCCGGTTCATTCTTATAGTACATGTATAGATGATAATCTTACTCATAAACTCGAAAGCACGGATTGGTCAACCGATGTTCGAGCTAATGAGATCCCACTGTAGATCCATCAGTGGAAGCAGCTAGGAGTTCTCGGGAACGGGCAGGCTGGATCAGACGTTTTTGAGGACGTGAACATGCCCTTAATTCCTCCTCCTTTTCAAGCTAGCTTTGCCACTCCTTTTTCCGTTTCGACTGAATGTATAAAAACTGAGAACCGTTTAAATGGGTTACGCGACAGAAAGTGGTTCTTAAATTTTTATTACCGCTTCCTTCGTTCTGGGCGAGCAAAAAAAAAAGTTTTCTCACTTTTATGTCTGTCCGTCTGTCTGTCTGTCTGTCTCTCTCTCTCTCTCTCTCTCTCTCTCTCTCTCTCTCTCTCTCTCTCTCTCATATCGTCACTATAATATGGTCTAACATCAAAATACTTATGACAGCAAACTGTTTTGAATACAATAGCTAAATATTTGATGCGTCACATTGAAATAAACACTTTCCGTCTAAAGTGCTGATCAGAGCAATTAAGCGAGTCCGGGGAGAAGAAAAATGAAATCCGATAAACAGATAGAACCAGGTACCCACATAAACGTACAAATTATCCCTGTTTCAACATTGTCGTCAGCCTGGTTCTATCTGTTTAACATGGGATGATAATCGAAAGGTGTACCCACAGGGTAGGCCTACACCTTTCGATTATCATTCCATGTTATACTGTGCACTCTTTTTGAACCCTTAGATTTCAGCCTAGTTATCATAGAAAATGAAGTTAGAGATTTTAAAGTTATCATGCATTATTATTATGATTATTAATTTTGGATACAGGCCTAGATGCATCCCCGCCCCACGCACAGGAAATAAAATTAGTTAGGACTACAAAAGTTGTAGACCCCTCCACATTCATTGTACAGTAATTCTCACTGGACATCACCACGCCGTTTACGAGTCTAATGATCACGTTAAATTATGAACAGCATTTCCATATCTATATAGGGCTCCATCTGTTTGTTGGTTTGTTTGTTCGTTTGCTTGTTCGTTACTGTATGTTTTAGTGTCAAAGATGCAATAGAGGGACAGAGCAGACAACTTATACGGGTTGTTGCTTAATGTATGGCGATAAGGATTACTATAACTTTAATTGATTCAGTCGTTAAATTACACTCAAAAACAACTTGCCATCAGGGGCGGATATCATTATCTATGGTGGGATAACGAGGAAAATCAAGAAGAAAATAAAGCAGATGAAGAAAAAGAAGAAACAAAAGAATAATAAATTATATAATTAAAATGTAATAAAAAGAATCGAGGTGATATGTATTTTAGAGAAGGGGATATATAGTTATTACAAAAGCGCAACAAAATGTATAGATAATTGGTTTTTTTTCCTACGCCTCTGCACAGTCCACACGTATCCCCACTTGTTTCACTACAGTAAACATTAATGGTCGCAAGCACTATAAATTGCATAGCAATTTGATTGAATATGCTTGTACGCCGGATACTGTACAGTAATGTGTGTGTGTGTGTGTGTGTCTGTGTGTGTGTGTGCGCGTGTGTGTGTGTGTGTGTGTGTGCGTGTGTGCTTGTGTGTGTGTGTGTGTGTGTGTGTGTGTGTGTGTGTGNTGTGTGTGTGTGTGTGTGTGTGTGTGTGTAAAAGGGGGGGGGGAGTATATTTAGTTTATATTAGATCTGCGTCTGTGTTTTACGTGTTCTGGGTATGTGCTAGTAAACAAGATAATGTGTCCATATAGTCAAATAACATTATTTAATCCTATTATAAATTATCTTTTCTTATCTTATCTCACTGTGAACTCGCTTTATATTTGTATTCGTTTGTATATCGAGTTTTTTATACTCTTACCCCAAATCGATTACAGCAACGAAGAGGCAAAAAGAATTTTTTTGGTTCGAGAATAGAAACTTAACAGGAATATAGCTCTCCACTTTCCATCTTGGCGGACCTGTCTACAGTAGAAAAAGGTTAAAACGGAATCTGCGAGACCAAAGATTTATGTTAGGTTTTAACGTTTAAAGGAAGGAAAATACATAGCGCTTCTTTTTTTCGTTCATTTTAGATCAGTTTATAATTATTATTTATATTTATATATATTATTATTATATATTTATTTTATCGGTTTAACTGTTTTCGATTTAAAATCTGTCTACATCCCCACAAGTCTAAGAAGCCTGCTCTTCATAACACTGTATAGGTTTTGGTGACGTTTTTGCACTGCTTTAGAACTGAATCTCCTTAATTTGAATTTTGCGCAGTTGATATTTAGTACACAGTAGCAGATGGATACTGTTGATATGTGCTGCAATTTCAGATTAGGTGCTGTTCTATCAGTTGAAAAATGCGGAACGGATACATTTGCTCCGCCACAATATTTGTTTGTGTCAAAAGTAGGCCACAGACTTAGCACCAAGGACAATCAAACTGGCAACACCTGTACAGTATGTTATCTGTTTGGCAGTATGTAAATGTGTTTAATATATTTTCCTAGTTTCTTTTTAGGCATGTGTTTTTAACTTTTCAGCTGGAGCAAAGCAAAAAAGAACATAATTATGTTGCTACTTTTGTTGTTGTTGTTGTTGTTGTCGTCATCGTCGTCGTCGGTGTTGCTGTTGTTGTTGCTTTTGTTATTGTTGGAGTTAGGCCTAAAGGATGCGAGAAGATTGATCTCGAAGATAGGCTAGAGAAAGACGTCACTGACTACCGCCTCGACATCTCCGTCAAGAAAGGTGAAGAGAAACTGCAGCAACACAATGGAGAGATATTAGCACATTGCAACCCGAAAGTGGAACACGGGAAACCTAAGGGAACACAGAAAAAAAAAAAGAACAAAATCCAAGGTCTGACGTTAAAATCATTGCCACCTCATGCTGCCATACCAACTGGTTGTTTTTGTTTCAGGTAATGTCAGCCGCGTTTATCGACTTTGCCAATGTAATCGCAATCAAATCATGATATTCATTTACTTCAGTACTATCTTACAAAAGAAGAAAATCTTTATGATATGGAACAATCATACCAGCAAGAAGCTGTAATCTATGCTCACAAGCTGCCGTGCTCTTCCTGAGAAAGACTAGATTAGCCACAACTGTAACAGTTTGGTCAAGCTTTTTTTTTCTGCTTGAGTTCATTGACCATACATCTCGTGCAACTCATAACTGAATTGGGTAATCACGCACAAGGCTTGGGATTCAAATATCTTCACGTTTATAGAACGCACCAATACAAATATTACATAGTAGAAGTCAAAACAAAAAAACGCTTTCCTTTTAATCATTTTTCTGGTCACAGTCGATCTTTAACCTTCAGGAATTAGCGATTAGGAAAGTCCGCATTGTATAGCTTTTGTCCCTTTCGCCGATTGTTTAATGACTCTGAGGAAACCGGCAAACTTGGACTGGTACTACAGAAACAAGAGAACACACCATGGCGAATGGCAAGCTTTCACAAATGTCAACATCTACAAAACAATTGTCAAAACAGGAAATGGTCAACATACGATTCAACTTGTCTGCGAATAGGGTCACCTTGCCCTGGTCGACGTGAAGCAAAGCCAAGCCAGTCAGTCAGTCAGATTCGAATTATTGAAGTTATTCGATTTTGAAATTATTTTTTTTTGCTCGTTTGTTTTGTTTTGGCTCGCCCAGAGTATTCTTTGTATCGCAGGCTCTATTCTGGTTCCATTATCGTGTCCTCGTAGTGCTCTATTGAAATATTTCTCCGACACGTCCTGTACGTTTGGTGTAGCTCATTTCTTCCTTGGCAGACCTATGGTCTCAGCACCCTGGTTTTTTTTTTATTTTCGTATTTTGTTTCGCCGTTTTGATTTTCCTAAAGTATCTTTCATGACTGATACTCGGTCTCGTGATTCTGCCCGCAGCATATTTCATAGACGGTGCCAACTAATACTATAGACTCGCAGTGCCAGCTTAGTTGCCATCAGAGCTGGTTATTTCACTTCAAATGATTCGAGTCAATACTCGATTCACAAAAATGACTCCACTTGACTTGATTCGCCCAGCGTGAAGTTATGACTCGAACTGAATTGATTTAAACATAGAATTTGCAAAGATTCGACACGGCATTGCCTCGCCTGTACTCAACTGGTGACTTGCCCACAAATATGATTTCGCAAGTCACACAAGACACGTAACAACACGACAAACTGCCTTGTAAAAATGACCTTTTCATTTAGAGCCTTTAAGGTTTATTTAACATGTTCTGAACAAATATATTGGACACTGGTATAAATCATAAATATCTTGTAAAGATAACAGTGGTAACAAGAGCAGGATCTAGCATTACTTGCTTTGGTACGGTTGTGAAATGTTACAGGAGTGAATGACATGTTACAGGAGTGAGTGACATGTTACAGGAGTAAGGAATGCTCACGGAGAGTAGACCCTAAGAATATTTTTGCTCCCGAATAAAATTCATAACTTGGAAAGGAATTAACAAGGTGTTTGCTTGAAATTTATCACAGATTAGCAAAAGTGTTTCTCTCATTGAATATTCTAATTCTTGTAGCATGCCGTAATCAGTGATTGCTACAGGAGTGAAAAATTAGAAATTTGGTTAAAATTATACAAACATTCAGATTTCAGCTGAGGCCGATCAACTTGTCATGCGAAGCTATGCATGCATTGCCAGCAATCATGTATAAAAACATCGCCACAACTACTTGATAACAAGTGTTACAGGAGTGAGCCTTATGGAATAAAATTCCCATTTTGTATCAAGATAATCCTATGTTGGGTGAAGATATGAGCATTTTTCAGAACTAGGGTCAAGTAACCACTTGCACAATAGCTCCTGCTAAAGAAGAATTTTATTAGTGTCGTTACAGGAGTGAGTCACAACTAACTAACATTTCACTTCAACATTGCTCCGAAGGAAATGCATTTGAATACATAAAAATGCAATATACATGTGAGAAAGTGTTTATTTTCAGCATAGAAATAAATTAAACCTTTTGAAAAAACATAATGAAAATATTGATATCTTGCCAGTTAAATCTTGCATGTGACTCTGAGAGACAAACAGTTTTCTTACACCCCCTCCCCCCCCCAAACCCCACTTCATTATACGGAAAGTGAAGATTTACAAACAGGACAATTTTGTGTTAAAAAGTAGATACACTGTTTCTGGCCTAATGTAGATGCGCCGACTTCAGTTACACAGAGTTGTCTCCCTCCCCACTCCTCTCACGGACAATTCCTAGATCCGCCACTAAACACTTTATTTTTCAAGACCTTTCTCCTTGTCATTCTTATTAAACGTCATACAATGCTGTAAAGCAGAGGCGGATAAAAGGTCCCGGGTCCCTTGTCTTACAGTAGAGAAAATATTGTGTCGATAATTTTTTCTAAATAATACATTATATCCGTGAATATAGAATAATAGAAGGCCTGCATTAAAACTTGGGGAATTATTTATGGGTAATGCAACTTTACATGCTAGGTGATTATAATATAGATCCTGAAATAATGCAGGACGACAAATTGTCGCTGTTTTAACATAGTAACGGAGATCAATCTGGCTAGTTTTCAGCTAGAGGTAGAGTTTTCACTATGCGAGACCAAAATGTGGTCAGTTTCTGGTGTTCGTCAAAATCACAATCGCTATAATTAAAAAAATTAATTAGAATTTTGCACAAACAAAAAAAAATTATACAACATAAAATAAGGATACACTGTGTAAATAACTCAGGACCCCCAAAATGGCCATCTCCGTCGCTATGTCAGAACAGCGACGAAATGTTGGGGTCCCCGTGCCACTTTTTATTTGCTTTAAAATATAATTGCTGGTGTGCAAGACGCTGTGGCCCATTGTGCTTGTTGAGGATGGTGGATGTAGAAATCCATGCTAAGTATTGTACAAACTGTGCATTGTTACAAATGTGTAAATTTTGATGTGAATGGTCAATCGACCTACACTGAAAATAACGTGAAACTGAAACGTATTAATTCTGCAATCTTTGTGCCTTGACCGTCTACGTTTTCCCCTGGCAACTGTGCTTGCCAAGCAGAGCAGCAAATGATGTATGGTAACAACATACATGGCGACATAATGGGTTAGATTACATGAACTTTCTGCATGTAACTGCACAACGATTTGTCCGAAATTGTTGGACAGAACAAGACCGTGCCAACTAATTCAGTGCCAAAAGACGAGAGACTACCACTTTATTCCACATGCTATCGAGTGCGACAAGAGTTACGGGGTTTGATATAGAGGCTAGCTCAGGCTAGGCCTAGCTCGCGATTGGAACAGAGAATCACAGTGATACTGATATTCCACTGGGTCGAACACGATAGTTGACTTTATTCTGAGTTAATATTACGACTTTGGGATAAAAATCATCTTGCACTGATATTTATAGGACTAATGACATCACAGCTGTCTGTTGGCTTGAAAAGTGGGATCATTAATTTTTGTTAATGCTATCGAAGCATCTCCAGCGATACAGAAAATGTCCAGTTTTCTCCTTTTCCTTTACTTTACTTGTCATTATTATTTCGTAGTTTTTTGTCGCCCCACTCTTCCTTCCCGTGAAAATAAATCAGTATAATGTCACTCCCTGGTCAGATGGTTGGTTTACTCCTGCTGGACCTCAGTGTTACTGTTGTGTAGACTAGCCTAAGCCGGCCTACTTAAAACATTGCGTTTATTTTGGAAGTTGAACTTTACCTTCTGATCAAGGGAGGTGAATCTAAGCATCTTGATCATAGCAGTTGGCATTTCGCACTCGCTTTTTGTCAGTCCAGTGAGTTCACGGAGTGTCAAAGCTCACATAGCAATGAACAAGCTGAATCAGAGTAAGTTTGCTTCGGAAATAAAGAGAGGAGGGTTCACTTTACTTTTAGCGGCGACGGCTTTAATGAATATTATTATTAGACGTCTAGGGTAACAGACACTTGTCGATGGCTTCCGCCTACGTTATCGCCGCTGAAGGTGAAGGTACATTTTACCGATGTAGACTAGTGTATTAAAGTAACTAATTTTATAACACGTTTCTGCCATCACTTACAGGGTTCATAGGTCGATTTCAGGCGGTGGCACATATCATCAGTTCATCATTTCAGCAGTCATCAGCAGCAGCCTCTGTCCAGCAGCACAGTGGCCTAGAAGCAAGCATTAGTGTGGAACCAAAGGTATTAAATTGACGCTGATACATGCGATGAGTTTTATTTTATTAGCATTTTCTATCTCCTCACACTAGAAACTTGTTTACTGCTCTTTGAACCCGAGGTAACCTTTTGGATCTATGTGGTATAGTCTACAACAAAAGTATGGTTCTGCTTTTTTTCTGGGGCTAGTGAAACTGCTTTGCCTCTTTAATGCAACATTAAAATTGATATGCGGGAACAAATTCATCCCAGTTTTTCTGTCTGTAATTTATAATGAAGGTTGTTATTTTTGTGCTTAAATTGCAGATAATTTTGCCTTTGATAGATCTAGATCTATTGTGAAGTAAATGTATAATCTCTTTCATCAACTGAAATCCCACTCCACACCGACCCCACTCCCCTGTGGAACTAATGGTTTAAATTGATAGTCTGTGCTAAGTATTTCATTTATGCTGGCATACAAAGCTGTATACTTTCAGCAAGTCTGGTATATGGTGTTATCAGTCAACACAATGATTTATCCACAATAGGACCCAGCTAAAGATACCTTCCCAGCTTTCATTTTTTTACCTAATAATACAGTTCAAATTTTGTTCAGAATGACTGAAATGGACACGCTTGGTATATGTGTATTTTTTTGTCAAACTCAGGTTGCACTGTATGATGAGAAGGTGAAAATCTGTCTGCAAGGATTCCCACGTGAGGAAAAAGTGACCCTTCATGGGCAGGTTGTACAGGGTCAGAAAAAAGTTCTGTTTGCATCATGTGGTCACTACGTCACTGACAGCTTTGGATGTGTGGATGTGACACAGCAGCCATCCTTGGGAGGAACTTTCACTGGTAGGAATAGTCATTCAGTAGAACTTGTTCAGTCCAAGATCTCAAGGTATGAAGTGTTGCGGCCAGAAATTCAGAAACTGAAGGTCGCAGGTTCAAACCCTCCTAAGCCAGAAAAGAAAAAAAAATCAACAGAAGGACATTTGGGAGTCATGACCTAAGTGTGGTCCTTTAGAATGTTAGGATGTCAAAGGGCCAAAGCACTTAACAGACGGAGATATTTTCCCCTACAAATCTTCTGTTGCCTTGCTCTCCAGGTACAAGAGTTTCCTATCACTCCATCTTTCATGTCACTTTTGTTTGCGCTTGTTTTTGTCAATGTAGCAAATCTGTAAATGCATTTTGACATGACTTAAATGTAAGATGAGTGTTAGAGCAACTTGACAACTAATCCTCAAGGGAATGGACCTCATGATGTAATAGACAAGGGGGAATTATCTCGTTGTGGGGCCCTGGAGCAATAAATATGGCACAGCCCGTTATAATAGAAAATATATCTTGACCTACAGATCCTCTGCAGGCGTAGAGTCACTTGGGTCCTTAAGAGACGAAGTAGGTTTGGACATTTGGCCCATCTGCCACATAGTCAGTCTTGCCTGTCTAGGACCAGAGTGGACATTCACTGTCTTAGTAATTTTTATTGATCAGTAAATATTTAGCAGTCTGAGAATTAATGATTGCATTTTCAGTTCTGATAGTTTGTATTGGGAAAGACAAAATACTAATACCCCCCTGCTTTTCTGTTCTTTCCAAACAGCTTAAAGTCTTGTGAGGGAGCATTATCCTGGATATGAGACTTGTATACTGCAATATGATTCTTAAACTCTTTCATTAGGACTGGAGCCCATGGGTATTGTCTGGAGCTTAAAACCGGCCCCTGGTCAACCTCAGCATACCAGAATGGCCATCAATTTCACAGACAGACCATGCATCATCAGTTTACATACATACTTAGGACACTTGGCCCTGACAGATCTGTATGGGGAACATGCCTCAGAGCAAAAGAGTTTGGCCTCTATAGACATAGAACGTTGGTTCCGACACAAAGATGTGACAAGAACAGAGATAGAGGAAGGCGGTGTTCGAGGAGCTCTGTATTTACCTCCAGGTATGGCATCCTTTATTTGTGATGTGAATAGACCTTGACAGTTTGTGCTGGGGTTTTAGTTATTCTGTTTCCTTTGTGGTGGATTCAATTATACATTTAAACACATTTATTACGAAAACACTGATTACAAAACTGATGATACTGGAAAATGGTTTTTTAAAGTCCTGACTTGTTCATATATATTGTATTAAACATGGACACGCATATCAAAAATAATTTTCTATTTTCCCAGTATCTTTTCTCTCTGAAAATTATCTATAGTGCATACCGAGACAATCTGATGAAGAAAGAGCATCGTTCTATTACTGCATGTTGTGTAATATGATGCAATTCAAACAGCTGGAGTAACTGGGATATCAGTTAAGGTTTTGGTCATCCAGATTCAAAACCAAAGTTTGACCATGTAAGCCAAGTAAAGTATACTGCATTTTTGTTGCCTCAGTATGATTTTGTTGACACAGCTGCCGTTTACAATGGAATTAAAAGATTCATACCGACATGTTAGCACCTGTCCACAGAGCACTGGCTAGACAGCTGGGCAGTGCGGGTAGAACATATTTGATGTAAGCTTATGGCCGCCACGCACACAGTGGGTGTAAGAATTTGGACTTTGTAGAACGTAACATAACTCAGGCAAAGGCATATCATGTTGACAGACACTTGAAAGACTGTTTTATTGGAATAACAGGGTATCATATGATTTAACATGGTCTGTAGGACAATGCACCCTTCCTTTAAGCTTGCTATGAAATGCAATTAGCTTTGATACAAAAAACATGTTTGTTACAAAGCATTTTTAGGTCCATTTTCATCCCATTTTTGTTTTGATAAAACAAGTCTAATTTCTACCTGTTCTACGACTGCCCTTGAGCAAGGGACTTCTACCCCCACTTACTCAGCTCAAGGGCAGACACAGACAAAGGCTTGTTATTTATTACTAACCAATCGCAGCATGACACTTGGTGGTGTATGATCTTGAAAAAGGTGCTATGAACTAATCTGAAACGGGCAACCCTTATTGTTTTTAAACATGGATAATCCAAAATATGCCTAATACAAAGTGATTTGAAAGGTCCGGTGAATTTCATAGTAAGTTTGTTCAAGTGTATTAGCTGCAGTATTTCTAGGACACCTGCTGTCTCAGAGGCAGAGTATGTATAAATAAAAAAAATGGTCAGCTCCACTTAGCCACAAGAAACGCGAAGGCAGATTTAGCAGAATCACAAAGTTTGAAAAGTAAAGTAAAAAAATTCTGTGGAAGTCCAACTTCAACATAAAGACCTAATATATGATTTTACTCTCTACTCAGTGCCTCTGTTTCACCTCCAGTGCTGCATGGAAATGCGGTAGATATGACATTTGTTTCTTGTTCATCTGTGAGATAGCCTGAAACATAATGTAAAAATATCTGAAGATTTACTGGGAGTTAGCCCATTCCTCTCAGTGCAATATTGCATGGTATGGTTTTAATATATTTGTGATTTAGTCCATATTTGTCTAATGTAATGGAATTTGGATAATACACCCATCCTTTGACCATTCTATGAAGGATGTGTTATTAGAAGTTTTTGTTTCCAGAGTGAGTTTTATGAGGAACAAAGCATTTGGGACTGTAGAATGGGAAGATGCTCAACAAGGAATCGTGTTAAGTGATGGTGGTGTTAACAGAGATCAACTGTAAGATCGTGATTTTGGCAGGTGAAGGCCCTTTCCAAGGAGTGATAGACATGTTTGGTTCAGCTGGAGGCATAATAGAGTACAGATCAGCCCTTCTTGCTTCCAGAGGCTTTGCTACCCTCAGTCTACCCTACTTCCAATACAAGGATCTGCCTGACTCACTTGCTGTAGATTATGCTTATTTTGAGGTAAACATTAAACCTGTGGCAGTTTTGTTTCCTAGCCTTGATTTACTGCAGTGAGAGACTTTCTGTTCTAGGGCTGAGACGAGAAAGAAAGAGACAGAAAATGATAGGGTATACAGACATATTTTATTATCAGATACTTTTTCTGGTACAAGTCAAAGAAACTGTGATTCTTTGATGTGTGCCAGATTACACAAAAGTCATTAACAGAACATAAGGATTTAGAGGACATCAGAATCAGACATACCTGTAACATTTCTGAATTCAACATTTCATTTTATGGCCAAAAGATTGATTTCTTGTGGAACTGTCAAGGTACATCCTGACTGTAATTTGTCTTTGTCTCTGATACCAGGAGGCAATAAACTGGCTGAGCAGTCATCCTAAAGTGTGTAAGAAAGGCATTGGTGTTATAGCTGTGTCGAAGGGAACAGAAAATGCCTATCTGATGGGAGCTTATTCCTCAAAGGCAAGTGAAATTGTTGGCCTCCACCCCTGTCTCAGTGAACTATTGAAAAGAGTGTTGGGGTCTCAGGTGAAGACTAGATTTACATATGGAAGTTAGGAACAAGATTCAGGCAGTAGAAATGTATCTCATGGTCTTCAATTTTCAAGCTAGTCCTCTGGAATTAAAGATTGATTTAACTGCATATGAATACTGATTTTTGGCTTCATTCTCAATATTATGTGCTGTGCTTTGCTTTCAAGACAGACCAGGCCTTTGGAACATAAACTTTCAAGACTACAGATTATGGAAATGATAAAAATCTGTTTTTCATATGTATCAAAATGAATAATAACTATGTCATCAGGATTGGAAAATAAATTTATTATACAGTCGACTCCACTTAATCCATCTCCACTTAATCGCCTTTTCCGCTTAATTGCCTCGTTTCCCAGCGCCCATGAATTCGAAGACCAGCAGTTGAAGGATTACAGTTGACAAACAACAAACAAATATGTACACAGACGGTTTAACTGCGCGACGATGGCAGACCTGTTGACTGAGTAACAGCTGCCACACCGAAATAGGTGTGATAAGCCTTTCCTCCCCACCTCCTTCTCCCCTTGTCCCCTTCGTCCCACACCACGCATCACCGCCGTCACCCGTCCAATTATGCTAATGCGCCAAAAGCCGTATAGTCTCCTCTTCCCACCCCTTCCGTTTCAACGAGGCGGAGAATGTAAACATCGTATTGGTGGATTCAGAGAACGTGTCATGTGGATGAACGGTCGATCCCGACCGTGTCATCCTACTCCTAATTGTCTGTTGGGCTACTGCGAGATGGCCAATGAGAAAGACCGCGGGGATCAAACATTTTGTGCGTTTCAGTACCGTCAAACTCGAGTTTGTCCTGAGTCTGACGACGAGAAGGCATCAATGCACGACATCAAGGAAATTTAAACCCATTACCAAAAATATGGCCTAAATTACCTTCTCCGCTTAATTGCTTCTCCGCTTAATCGCCCACTTTTTTCGTGATCCCAAGGAAGGGTGATTAAGTGGAGTTGACTGTATCTTGCCCTGTACACCTCTGTTCTTCCTAACTGACATGTTTGTGAATCAGTCCTCCCGGCTTATTTCCCATCTTTTATCAATGATTTACAGTCGTTTCTGTTTCTAGGTTTCAGCAGTGGTTACCATCAATGGATACCCCTTTGTCACTGTTTTTGATATCACCTATAAGGGGGAACCTTTCCACAAAGCTGCTGAGTAAGTTTAAGCCTGTATCTGTATGTTCATACCATGGCAATCCATATTTTTTCAAAATTAAAGTATGTTCTGACAACAGTTATTGATGCTTGTTATGCATGAGCAGTATCATTAAGTTTGATCTATAAATGAAAAAGGTATAAGAGTTGGCTGTTGCGTCCATCCTTAAAGGGTCATTCCATGGTAACTGACAAGAATTTAAACAGTACTTTTCAAACAAAAAGCACTTGTAAATTTACTTATAATCCATTTTAATTAGTTTTCTTTACACAAATAAAAAAAAGCACTGGCAAATTAACTGACAAAATTAACATTCGACTTAAGAGATAAATTGGATCTCATATAATCACACCTCATAGGGTTGGTAACTGATGGGACAGAAAAAGTACCTTCATTTTCACATGGTAACCCAAAGTAGCAAAATTTCTGAAATTCAACCACTGATAATAGAAAAACATATTTTTATACTCTCACATAATGCATCCTAACCTGTGGATAAAACATTTTATCTAGCAACAATAATTTAGCACACTAGGGACATCTTTCTAATTAACAGATGGGACTAAAAATTGGTATCTGATGGGACACAATGGTAACACAATATTCTAGAAGAAAGCTACTTTGCAGAGTAGGAAGTAAATTCTTCCTTCCAAATACATTAAACTATTCCAAATATTCTGCACAATGATGCACCAGCTTGCTTTATAGTACGTTGCATTTGAAAAATTGGTCCTCGGGTAACATTTTATCTGGAATGACCCTAAAGTGGAAATATGGCAATATGTCAGGTAAATCAGATTAAGTAAACCTGTCACGTGATGTGATTTTTATTTCAGTTTTGGCCTTTGCTGTTTTGTTCATAGATATTGTAGGATAATAAAATGTGTTGCGTGCTAGTTTGAATGTTTAACCCTCTGTCTCATAAGGTTCCAGTTTGACCAGGTGAAGGAAACAGATGAAGGCTTGGACCTGAGATATGTAGCTGAAGAATCAACTGAAATAATACCTGTAGGTGAATATTGTGCTGTGCTTATATGGGATCAGATGGCTCATGTGTTTGTGAGCAAGGACAAATATGCATAGGCATTGGATGAATGACCTAACACATGAAGATGATGAATCATCGGGTATAATACCTGTAGATGAACACTGTGCTGTATTTGTGTGGTATAAGATGGCTCACATACTTGTAAGCTAGGGCATATATGTATAGGCATTGATAAAAAATAAACTTATTGAATAATGGGAAAATGAATGAAGGAGTGAGAAAGGGATCTGAAACGTGAAGTACATATAGGTTGATAAAATGTATTGGATGTTGTAAATGATCAGATTATTAACAATCACAGCTCTAGATGCTTCCCACGAATGTAATGGTTTTATATAATATAAGTACAATTAATTAAGTTTTTACGTCAGTTTTATGTTTTAAAAATACATACAGTCGACTCCGCTTAATCACCCTTCCTCGGGATCAAGAAAAAAGTGGGCAATTAAGCGGAGAAGCGATTAAACGGAGAAGGTAATTTCAGCCATATTTTTGGTAATGGGGTTAAATTTCTTTGATATCGTGGTTTGATATCGTGCATTGACACCTTCTCATCGCCAGTCTCAAGACAGACTCGAGCTTGATGGTGTTGTAGCGCACAAAATGTTTGATCTCCACGGTCTCTCTCATTGGCCACATCGCAGTAGCCCAGCAGACAATAAGGAGTAGGATGGCACGGTCGGAATAGACCGTTCATCCACATGACACGTTCTCTGATCTAACCGAAATCCACCAGACAGTCGCAATCAAGGCATGGGGAGAGGAGACTATACGGCTTTCGGCGCATTAGCACGGGCGAAGGCAGTGATGCGTAGTGTGGGACGAAGGGGAACAAGGGGAGGGGGAGGTAGGGAAGAAAGGCTTATCACACCTATTTCGGGGTGGCAGCTGTCACTCAGTCAACCGGTCTGCCATCCATTGCGTAGTTACACCGTCTGTGTACATTATTTGTTTGTCAGCTGCAACCCTTCAACCACTGATCTTTGAATTCACGGGCGCTGAAGAGTGGTCGATTATCCGGAGTGAGAGGCGATTATGCAGTGACTTTTATGAGAAAAAAATTCGGTTCCCTGGGAAACAAGGCGATGAAGCGGAAAAGGCGATTAAGCGGAGGGCGATCAAACGGAGTCAACTGTACCATGCAAATACATAAGATTTTGGGGGTGAATTCCAAAATGAAAATAAAAAAAGTTACAGTTATCTAAGATTTATTTAAATCAGTACCTAATAAGACATATTGCTGTGGAATTCATCCAATGATTTAATCAGTAATAGTATGTTTAAACAAGGGCAATAACTCTGCAGAGCATTGTGCAATATTAATAGTATTTCATTTCTGGCTAGTCCGTGACCTGTTCTACAACTTTGCTTCTTTGAGACGTATAGAATTTTAAGTAGATAAGGAGTTCTGGGGAGGTACAGAAATGCTGAATAATGCGCAAGAGTGTGATAGATTTTCACTATCCTTATTTGGCAATGACTCATATCAGTGTCATCCCTTGCCAGAATGAGGGAAGAGCAAAACTGATGAAAATGATATAGATTGTATTTTTAGACTATTATGTTAATGTATTATGTAAATACAGATTTTGCAAAATCAGAATCGGGCATCTTTTTTACTGAAAGTAAACACTAGAAATTGAGTTTCTTTCTATAGCATTGGCTGCACAGTACTTGCGTATTCTTTGTCAGTGGAGGACAAAGATATCAGTGTGGACAAATCTTATAACTTGAAACAATGATAAAGAACTAAAAAGTTTTCGTTAAACCTGGGTGTGTAAAGAATATGAAAATGCCATGCATTTAATATTTATTACAACTATGAGATCATTATATATGCATGAATTTTCAAGTTATTTGTGACCATTCTTCAGGTCAAAGAGATACAAACCTTATCACTAACCATCTTGTTCTCTTGTCCCCATCAGATTTGGCAGAACAAAGCCAAGTATTTACTGTTTGTGTCATTGGATGACTATCAGTGTAAACCTAACGTCCATGAAGAGCTGTTGGCAGTGTGCCCAGAGGAAAAGAAACAGGACATTGAGGTTGTGAAGTACCCGGGGGCAGGGCATCTCTTAGAACCGCCATACACTGCATTGTGTCGAACATCTGTCAACAGAGGCTTTGGTGAGTTGATTCTGTCGTTATGGTGGCATATATTGTCATTGAAGTCATGGCAACTGATATTTGCTGAATTGGTATCTTACTGTCCTTGGAGGGAAGTTATTTCCAGATACCTGACCTGGATTAAGTTGAAGTTTGTGGTCAGCTTCTCTTTATTGCTAATCATTCATGAGTTTTCACTGTGTACATCTGAAACTGAGTACCCGGCTTAAGGCAGCTATAAGCCGTGTTCTGAATGCCACTGTCCATAGGCTGTAAAATGCAGCTTAGCTGTGTTCTTTTACAAGGGTTTGGAAAAGTTATTAAGTGAGCTGGCCAACAGGGATAATAATTATGATCATATGATGTTGCATGAGGAGGCAGCTTAGTTGTATATACCAAATAAATCTCACTGTTAAGGAATCGCACTCCAACAGATCTATTACACATAACATGTGGCATGCTAAAAATTGTTTCATTTTAAGCAGGTTTTCTGATATCCACCATGCAGATCTAACTCAACTGTCACTCTGCAACTTGCAAAATATTTTGTAAATGCAGTAGCTTCAAACAAAGGCTTTTTGTAATATTCAAGATTGAGTGTACAAAACTGTTGTTGCTCCAGATTGATCCCAGCATGATCAAACCTCCCTTCTCACTATCTCCCCCTCTTCTGTGTGGAACTAGTAAAACTTTAAACTCCAGTTAACTATTATCTTTTCTCTTGCAGGGCTTGAAATGAAGTGGGGAGGCCGTCCAAAAGAACATGCTCATGCTCAGGAGGACGCATGGCAACGAACTTTAGACTTCTTCCGGAAAAACATACCTCACAACTGACAAATACCGTTGACACATTTCATGCCTTAACAGCATAATAAAGGCTTAGCTTGACTACGGTGGCACCTCTTTTTTAGGGAAACCTGTTTGCAAATAGGGCAGATGATATCAATGATCCAGTTAGATATTGGTAATACCTATGTTACACTTAAACATTTTCCTACTGCCAGTACAATTTTGGTATTGGAAATTTTATGTATTGTGAATACTCATTATATTGTACCATAGCTGGATCTCTGAGACATTCATTTATACCAAGAAGATTAAAACTGCTTAGCAGTCGTGTATAGTTTTTCATTTCTTTAGACCTTTCCCTCAACCCGTGCGGCGGTGATCAGATTATATGACCTGGGGGCATCTTCAAATAGGTGTAATTCTGTTAAAAATCACTTCTCGAATTTGAAATTCCGTGACTTTTCCTACAAATCATTTTCCTCGTGAGCTACCAAATACCAATCAATTCCACCCATAAGTTAATGAGTGACCACCACTTTGTGACCACAACCCTCCCATAATGATGGTCGGATCGTATAAGACCCGATCACCATTATAGAGCTGCTGATGATCGGATCTTATAAAACCCGATGACTTTTAAAAGCGATTGATGGTTGGGATTTTCTTCTTGTTGCTGCTAAAGTCGTTTAATAGCAAATACAGAAAATTCCATACCTCTGACTACTATGAGCGTTAGGTGAGGGCTTCCATTATTATTTTTACTTCAGGGGTTCTAATATTATTTTGGCTTTTAATACGATACGCATTGCTAATGCGCTACTTAACAACATCAGGTTGTTGTGGCAAAGTTGTTGGCCTCAAAGTTTTGATTCGCACTATGGAGGATGATGACAGAAGAGAAAACATGTTAACAGTTATCAGGAAAATCCTATCATAGATGTAATCGATGGTGAGGAAAACAATTATTTTACTGCCAGGACACAAAGTTCGAAGTAGACAATGGTGAGGTGCTGTAATAGAAGATTAAAAAGGTGTTCGTGAACCATGAGAGGACCACAATAGTTTCAAAGCTTGTTCATTCTTGTAAATGCCATAAGGTTCGAGGGATTTGAAGGTTTAAGTTATGTGTTAAGTGTTGTGTTGTCCTCCAGCAACATAATTAATATATAATCATAGATCTACTACAAAAAAAACGTATACCCATCAAACCACTCAAATCTCGCCCACACGAATAAGGACTGGTGATCTTAAAACCCACAGATTAATCTTACATAATAAAAATATTCAAATACCAGATTCGGGGGTATAGTCCCAAGCTCATGTAGGCTACATGCTAACTGTCATCGTATTGATAGATGGCGTAAACTGGTTACTGAGTTGCAGAACTGACACCTTTGCACTCTAGGCAGACCCATACGTGCTCAGTCCTCGGCAGCAAACAACTTATGGTGATACCAATGGTGCCGGTCGACCTGTGTGTACCCCCCTGTCTCTTCCTCACTGTAGCCGTTCCTTTTGACCTGGCCCTCTTGTAATCACAAACTCTTACAGTCTGAGGGCTACAGCCTCCTCGATTAATATATCTGCGGGTAACACGCGATCTTTCAGTGCCTTTTCTATTCATAATGTCCCCACCACAGGGGCATCAGCCGCCAACCAATCAGTTCTTTCATTATTATGGACCCCAGCATGTCCTGGACAATAGAATCTGTGGTTCTGTGAAACCTGGAGGTCAGCAGATGGTCCATCCACTCATGCTGCAACCATCTGTTTAGGACCTATAGGACCATGGATTGTGAGTATAGGACCATGGAATGTGAGTATAGGACCATGGATTGTGAGTATAGGACCATGGATTGTGAGTATAGGACCATGGATTGTGAGTCTGTCACAATAACTGCCTTTGCTACTGTGGTCCCAGAGAACTACTTCAGAGCCGTGGTGACTGCCTCCACCTTCGTTCTCAATTCAGAAGAAATCATTGATTACTCTCCATTCTACTCGGTGATGACCCTGTCTCTCATTGAGAAGCTCTACCCTTGATTTCTAGCCACGCAGCACAGACCCATCAGTGAACGAAATAGCATGGTCTTCTCTCGAGTTATCAGCATGAGTTGCTTAATAATCTAGAGGTCGACTCTCCCAGGGACCCATTTCCTGCCAAGAATAATGATTACTTTCTGGAAGTCAGTCAAGCGCTATCCAGAATTGACCTAGTCCTCTCCCTGGACTGAGTCTTTCGCTGAGGGGACCAGAGCAGTAGTATTTTTCTGCTCGGTAGTATTTTTCTACTTGTGCCATCCATGACATCATCTCTTAAATCCTGTGCTGTTGATGTCAGCAGTGTTTTCATGTAGTAGATGTCTCTTGTCCTCCAATACTCACAATTAGCCTTGACCTAGCATGTCTAGATTTTAGTGACATGAGTCCCAGTATGTGTCTTATTGTCGCAATAAGAGCTTCTCTAATGCACCCCAAACGATATGCATACCTTCATTCTGGATATATTCCAGTTGATCACACTGTGGTGGTGACAGTATGAGGATTCCAAGGTCATAACTGACCAATGCTAAGACTAACTGTTGGTGCAGAAGAGCTAGTCATCTCTATTCCAGGTTCACAGCTGCTGTTGATTTCAGCGTTGCCATTTCTCGTTTGCATCTCTGAATTATTTGCTCCCCATAGTGCCTATACAAACAGGCCACAATCAAAGGTCACCCTGAGATATTTAATTCTGTTGCATTTTTTATGTTATGTCCCTGGAGGGTGATGACGGGGAGATCAGCCAAGACTATGTGATTATGTAAAAAGTTGCGGGTTGTCTTGTGAGCTAGATTCATCACTCCATTAAGCGATGGCTTGCATCATTTCGTGAATGCTTGTGAAGATCTCCTGCCTATCTGGGTCAGTCTTATATATAATACAAGGATATCGTCTACAAACGTTAATGTCCTTCCTGGACCAATTACATTGAATCCTTGTCACCCTAGTAGTGTAGATGAGGAATAGTACAGGTGAAAGAGGATATCCCTGAGGCAATCTTGGACATAGATATATATGGATTTAGTCGTCCATGATCCCAATAGAAGGGGGACTTTTCTCTCATTCAGAGCAGCTGCGACCCAGTTCACAAGCCATGCATCCCAGTCCATGTATATTGATATTGCAGTCTATCAACTAGTTGCGAAGTCCACTTTTTTGTAAGTATCCTCCACGTTGATGGCCTCAGGGGTAGAACAGTTAACTGAGAACAAAACATGGGCCTACCTACATTCATTTAAGCTTACAGTAGGACAACTGATAAGTAATCTAAAGATTACTCAAACTTCTCCCCCCCCAAAAAAATAACAAATTAACATTAAACTTTGCTAGTCAGGATGCAGTACCCAATAGTCTTAAAGGCTGTGTTCAGCTTACAGTTTTGTGGACAACACACTCGGATTTTATAAGACCCGATCACCAGAGTAAGTAACTAAAGTCGATCACCGCTGCACGGGTTAATAGGTCATAAGCTCACCTAGGCTACATGCTAACTATCACTGTATTGATAGAATGCATAAACTGGAAAAGAGAAACAAACCATTTACCTATTCACCTTAAGGTAGGCCTACAGTGTGATAAATGACAAGTAATCTAAGGAGTATTCACCCCTCTTTCTCAAAAAAAAAGGACAAAATGACATCAAACTTCGTTAGCCTCGATGCAGCTATCTTTCTACACAGTCATCTCTAAAAGGCACAAAATCACTACTATGGGTGATCAGCTTCTTATCAGACCTGATCACCATTTCCTCAAAAGAGTCATCGGGTCATATAAGACCGCTCATCACTGGTCGAAGCGGGTGATTCTTATTTATCTATTTATTTTATTTCCAGGTTATATTCCGTTTATGGAAATTCTGATTTTTATTCACATATACTTCATATATATAATGATTTATATAATCATATTTTATTTATTCCATCAAATACCCAGATTATTCTTTCATCTGCATAATTTGTATTTTATTAACTGGGTATCTATAAAAGTTGATATGGATTCTTCATCTTATTTAATTTCATACTCTAGACTTAGTACAGCAGGTCGCAACTTTTATGGAACACATTTGCTTTCAATCTGAGCCAAAAAAAAAAATCAAAACATGTCCTGCATATACTTTGGAGATAACAAATACTCTTGCTAATACATGGGAATGGGCTTATGAGGGTATACTGATCAACAAAGCCAAGGTTATAAGAAACTTCATTTATAGGAATGGCACAATAAAATTCTGAAGGGATGGAGCATAACTTTATAAAACATGCCTGTATGTAACAATACTTCCTCATATTATGCAAGCAGACTTTGCTATTAAGCAAAATTATTGCTGTTCTGAGTTTCGAGTCTTCACATTTCGTGAATATTGTACATATTATGTATTTTTTTTTTTTCACTGATCTCTATAGAAGGTTTTACACCTCTCATTAACCTATCCAAGGGTCCCATGCCAAATTACTATCCAAACATGTTGTTTAGCCCTTCCTCCAAATTTTGAAACAAAGAAAAATGCCATTAAACCAATTAGATTTTGAGAACTGAGGACAGTGAAGCAGGCTGGCTAATATTTTAGCCTTTTCACTCAGTAAAAACGGTAACGTAACTCATCTAGCAACAACGACAAAGTTTATACTTGAGTGACTATACTTCATTTATTCTTACAAATGTATTTGCACCTATCTAAGCCTTTGAAATTCAGATCCAACCCCTTCCTTCCCTCCCCATGGCCTGTTTTCAGATTTTAAAGGAATTACTTAAAACTGCATACTTTTATGCCAGGTGTTATTGGCATCTTCATTCCGAAGGTCACAATATAATTGTAGCTCCTTTTATTTGTATTTCTTTCCTTGCTTCAGAGGAATTGCAGTTAAACAGAGCTGACTAGTATATATATACAGTAGGCTTCACTTAACACAAACCTGTTTAACACGAAATTTCTGTTTACATGAACAAAAAAAAAGTCCCCGTTTCTTTTCTCACTTTTAATCTATGCATTTCAAATTCCGTTTACACGATCTAAAATTCTACAGGATCTCGGTAATGGGAACAACATTTGGGCCGCATTGTTATTTTTGCTGGAACTCTCCTTTTTTTGTTTGCATTGCCAGCACAACATTTTCCACCCATGATGCTCCACCATCACCTCGCTCCCTAAGTAATGGCTTTGCCTCTCCTTTCCACTTAGCCGGACATGCCGCCCCCACCCCCGAGTCTTCCGTAATGTAATCGCCCGGACTGGTTTCTGTGATGTCACCAGAACAAGCATTTATGGGCCATCTCCCTTGTTTCCAATATTATACTCTTCTTTACATAAATTCTTGATAAGACAAACACATTTCTGTGGTCCCCTGGAATTTGTGTTATCAGGTATTTACTGTATTTCATCATTGTGTTTCAGTCAGCCTGAGATTTACAGGTGCTACCTCACTGCTTGTTTCAGAAACAGGATGTTGAGGGCTCCAGAATGAAGTATCAGGGCCTGTAGGTTTAGATAGCACATCTTCTCTGCTTGGCTCAACGAGATCCAAAAGTTAAGCTGCAGCCCTCAGTATCTGCTCTGGAACAGACAACAGTTATATAATGATCATATTCACTATTATGTTTGAAGTCTTTCTAGTATGAGACACTGAGGAGAGATTTTGATTCTGCGGAGATAGTGTCTGGTGTAGATCTTCATCCAAAGTATCGTCACAGTCATGGGCAATTCGCCCATCTTATTTGTCGGAGTTTTGCAGGAGAGGAAAAATACTTTTGGTATTAGACAGTGCAAGAAAGTTATAACAGTCGCAAGCATTGGTGCTGGTTTTTAACCAATAGCTTTGTGACCCACTTTGTCTGTGACATTTGATTGATGTATTGGGTTGTAGCAAGCATAAATATAGTCCAATTTGCAAATTACCTATTTCAGAAATAGGCAATCTATCTATGACTATGACTGGAACAATATAGCATTTCCTGACTTGAATGATATGAATATGAAATAAGATTTGTGATATATGAAGGGGAGGGTAATTAATTGGTAAAGAAAAATTCCATAAACATTACAATTTATTACGTCAAAAAACTACTTTGTAGTCTTTTTGCAATATTGCTTGGAATTTATTTTTGATGTCCCTACACAGGGCAACTTCCATTTTTTTCCAAAATGGACAGTGAGACGTAACTGTTGGCTGTAATTGCTGCAATATGTATCGGGGAAAAAAAAAAAAAAAGAGTGCCACTAAGACTAACTTTCAAAATAAGATAAACACTCTTACATGTAAATCTGATCTTCTTTAATTATCATAATGAAAGTCAGACTTGGCTTTCCAGATGCACTCTTCTTTGTATAAATTCAAGAAGAAAATCCTTTGTCCAAGATGTCATTTTTGAAATACCAAAAAAAGCACACCACTGGCTGTATGTGATTGACACAATCACATCGGGTGAATAGGGCTATGGTTCTGGCAATTTGTCCTGAACAGCTTGTCAGATTGTCGGTGATATTCTTATATTTCCATGCCTTTCCAATCACAAGGCAATCTCATTTCAGTGATATTTATTGCCGCTGATATCTCCACGCACACTGCAATGTTCAGGGTAGTTCATGTTGCCTACATTATTGATGCCATAAACTGCTACATGGCTCCCTTAATAAACATTAGCTGGGAAGCTATCAGCCACCATTATTACATGAAGTAGTACCAGCAAATACTGGTTCCAACGTCCACATCACCTTGCCTACTATAGTGCAAAGTCAATGTCAAAATACACATGTATTAGCTATTGTAGCAGGCAAGGTGATGTGGAGGTTGGGACTAGTATTTGCTGGTACAACTTCATGTAATAATGGTGGTTGATAGCTTCCCAGCTAAAGTTTATGCTTTGATTGTGAAGTAAGCAAATTCATGGAGAGGGTGGCTGAAAATATGTTCTTCTAAATTAATATATTCAGTGACACTCTGATTTGAGGTTAATCTGAAATGAAACAAATCGTCTGTGTTGACATACACTTGAACACATTTCATATAAATTCACACGACCTACTAAATTCATATAGAGCATATTTCAGATTATCCATGAACTGGAAATAAGGATTGCCTGTCTAAATCTAGTTCTTAGCAAGACAACTAGCACTGTGGATCATGTGCATCACGTTGTGATTCGATAGTAATGTACGGTATAACAAGTCTTTGTCTGGCCTTGAATTGAATAGGTCAGGGATGAAGGTCACTTGAACTGGGGCTGCTTCTTTGAGAGAGGCTATGGTTTAATCCAAAAATATTGAGATGGTATTAGAGTAATGAATGCTTTGTAATTATTAATTTTAAATTTGTTGCATTTGGTAATAACCATAATAAAATAAATGATGGGACTTGTGAAACATTATTTTATACAGTACATGTATTATCCCATCATCAGAATTTACATGCATATTTCTGAATTAAATACTGTATTAAATTATCAAGAATCTTATTTGTAGAATGTAATCTTAACATTGATACAGATGATAAGTATGAAAACAGAAATACAAGACGTTCAGAAGCCGCTTTTCAAGAAAATTATGATTTTGAGACATGAGAGTTCCAGTTTTGTGCTTTTAACTGTATAATTCTTATTGTGTTGTACTTAAATAATGTTGTTTATGCAGTTAATATACTTTTATAACATGTCCATATTTATGCAGAACTCATATATCCGGTGACCAAGTCAAGTACCCTCTAAAGGGAAAGTAAAATACAGCTTTCAGATTTTGTGTCCATTTGATAAATGTAGCTGTTACTCTGTAATATTGCTTGCCAATTTTCTAGGCGGGCCCTCTTTATTCTTAACAGCAGCAACAGAATGCACGTGAAAAAAGACCATGCACGTGAAAAAATACCATCTGAATGCAGCTTTTCATCTGCCTTTGTGCCTTATAAATGTTTTTAAGTTCATAGTGCATCAGAGGTGAATTGTTTGAGATTACTAGTAAATGTGCTAACTTAGGTTTGTTATAGAAAATTTGAAACTTGTTGTTTTGTCATACAAACACAAATGATAAGTCACAATGAAAGAAAATTATCAAAGAACATGAAGTGTCCTTCTTTTCTCTGTAGATTTTATATCCTCTTAAAGCATATTGAAACACAAAGAACAACTACACACTTTACTTTACAAAAATGTAGTACTGTGATTCATTCTGTTTCTTCCCAGAACATTCAAATTCCAGGCCGTGTAAACTACACTCTCAAAGGCTGCAATGGTGCACTCAATGGGTTAAACAAATGAAATGGACTTGAAATTAAGCTCACAAAATCCTGTTCCCAAACTGGACAGTTGTTCTGTAGAGGAGTTCCTGTTTTGAATAGATAGAACATTGGCTGGGGCGACACTTGTACTTGCATTGTTTTTTCTTAATTCATTTTTTTCTTTTTCATGATTTCATGAAGCTTTCATATATATCCAAATTCTTGAGGTTGTGCGCTGAACAGTTTTGTGGCTGCACAAATTCAAGAGTTTGGTAAAGGTGTGGCCATGCATTGAGATGATTCAGTCCAATTTTGTTTACTGTAGGCAGATGCCAAAATGTATCCAAAGTATACATTTTAATAATATTAACAAATTAAACACTTGCACCTCATTATTAACAAATTATACATTTGCACCTCATTTTATACCATTATCTGCTGCATGGCAGTCTTTCAATTATTACCTATCATATCACTTATGTTCACAACTCAGCTGTCATCCATTTCATCCTCACACAACCACCAAGAGCTCTCTCTTCTATTTATTTCTCTCTATCGGTAATTCATACATCCCTATCAGTTACATATCAGTTCTTGTCGAAGGCTTTCCCCAGACATGAAAAAGTTCTTTTACTCTCCTGTAAAGTCTGAAATTTGTTACTTAAGAGATTTTGCATCCAGGCAACAATATGTCTTGTAGCCAATTAAAATGAGGCTGATGTTGCTAGACTAGATAATGAGATATCAGGTTCTAAGGGCGATAAGGAATATCGGCTAATAAAGGCATGAATCAGTAACATTATCAATTGAAGAGCGTTTTTCCAAAAGAGGGTTAACAGGCTTTCAGTGAAAATTTAGTAGGGCATTCATGTGTATTGATCATCAGGACTACATTTCTGCATTCATTTATTCAAAAAAAAAAATGCTGCATCTGTGTAAGTTTTATGTCATTTTATAGTAGATAAAATATATGTGTAAAGAGC
>JAWQUT010000364.1:742732-776000 GCA_033807755.1 Ellobium chinense | reverse complement strand
TTTTTCTTATAACTTCTACTCATGTATTTTCAGTTTTGCCAGTTATGTATCTGAGGAACGACTAAATCCCGAAAATTCATGTATTAAATGCTAATAATTTATAATATTACTCCCGAGTACCAGAAGAGGGAACATATTAAACTTCGAGTTTTCTATTGCTATGGACAGTCTGACAGACATTGGATGGACCATTTTCCTATCTCTGTCCAATGAACAAAGGCAAATAAAATAAAAAAATAAGAATAACATAAAAGAAAAAGGAAAAAATATATTAATTCTATTAAATTATTAAAGCTTTCTCTACTTATTTATTTATGTGTGGGACGGTGAGAAATGACTGAGTTTGAACTGTTTGAACCATTGCCTGGGAATTTCTGGAGTGGTGTCCCTTGCTGTGCTGAACAACGATGGGAGTAGTAGGCATAAAAACTTCAAAATCGATAGCCCCAGAGAGGGCGGAGCCCTTTTAGTGAATATCGTTTGAAGGTTCAGCAAACTGTTATCACGAGAGCTAACTCCTTTCTTCACCTCACCAAGAACTGCACTTTGTTGACCTATGTGGGATCGCTTGCTACTACCGGAGTTCACTGGCACGTGGAAGAAGTCACCCCGCCTTGTCTGTGCCCTCCCTGCTTTTCCGCCGGTCTACACGTATGGTGCAGGATTATGTTCACAACGGCGTTGACGATAATAGTGATGATAAACTGTACAGAAATGCTATTCTTGTTATCTTACGGTCACCATCCAGAGGTGCATGTCAGATAAAAAAAAAAAATGAAAGATAACGTTACTGACGCGTCCGACAGGGCCGACCTCCATCGTCAAGCTGTATGAATTATGTAAATGCTCTAAAGTAACTGCCCTATACATAGGAACACTGGGTTAGAGTTTGTCATAGGCGTCGAGTGATATTTCAGCAGAAGGTAAAAGAATCCCATGCATGGCTGCCACTACCAGGGGCCCACGCATGACTACCACTTGGAAAAAAGAACGCCTTGTAATTTTTTTATTTTTTTAAACTAGATAACCACAAAAGAATTGAAATATGATATGCAAGCGCTCATAGCTTGCTATAAATTCACAANAACCCCAACGCTGCACAAGTCACTTGAATTTTTTTTTAACAAGAAGGGCACTTGCACCCCGACTGAGACCCAAAAGCAGCCCAGCTTAGTCAGCCAAGCAGTCATTGTGGACTTTTACGTAGCTTAGCTCGCTGGCAGCTCGTTTTCTACTGTATTATGCGCAAAAATCGGCACTTCCACCAAGATTGAGCCCCAACTGCACCGCGAGCACTGCTAGAATGTTGATGCCAGGAAGCAAAAATCTAGATGCCTACAGAAGAGAAACAAGGCCATAAAGAAAGAGATGAATAACTTCCCTCTTTTCATTTATTGACTTGAAATGGGGTCATGCGTGTTGGCTAACCTCTGTGTAGTTTTTTGTTTCGGTGCTTTATGAACTAGATAGATTTAGGTCTAATGGCTAGATCTAAACCTTGAATAACTTGAAACTTTATGTTTTCGGCAAGATGGGTGCAGTTAGTCCCCTAGCAAACGTGGCAATAGTTATGAAAGCATCCATTGCGAGCACTTGCAACGGATAAAAGACTACATACGCTCAGCTATGACAGGAGCATAGAATAAAATCATGTCTAAGGTGCCTTGCTATGGAAACAAAAGTTGATCAAAGAACAATCATTAGTACTTTCCTTCAACGATACCGACCTCAGTTAGTTTGTTCTCATGAAGGGAAGATGCGTCAATATCATCTACAAAAAGTAAACAGTAAGTTGATATAATTGTAGGCCTTCTGTTGCAGTTATCGCTGAATATTTTTTTTTTTTTTTTTTTTTTTTGTTCTTGATGTTGTGGTTGCCGTGATATTGCACCTATCCTGCATGCTACCCGCCTCCACTAGGGACGTTGAAGTAAACGTACGACGATACCCTTAACCTTTGTGCAAGTTTGCCTACCTAGTTTCGACCCCCACGCTACGCCCCTGCTGCCATTTTGGGGGATCGTATTTTTTCGACTTCTATCCTTGGAAATAAAAGAATAAAGAAGTCAGTTTCAGGCCTATGAAGGAAGAACGATGTGTGTTTTGTATATGTTTGGAGAGTCAAGACATCAAAATTCATACTGTACATCGTTCATGAATTAGATCTACTCGTGATCTGTTTCAAAGACACCTCAGATGGCACTTGATCTATGTATGAGACGACACAGAATTCTAATAAACAATATTTTTAACAGAAGCGATTGGACCTGCAATGTACCTTAACCTAGATGCACCTATCAATGTAGAATAATGGCTGAAGATAATGGTTCACTGTCCTTCCCACCCGTCTCCCTCCTAAGGCTTAAAGCTCTCTCCACCCATGGCGTTCTCCAAAGCTATGTCAGGGCGTCTTTCATAAGTGATACAAGTGAAAGACGTCTGACTGATGACATCACATGTACACAACTCAGGACCTTGACATCACGTGATTCTGTATGTACAGCAGAAGAAAATCGGACAAGAACCTTCCGACATAAAGAAAGCCAAAATTATACCCTGACACTGGATTTGTCTTGATCGTTAACTTATGTTTATGTTTATTGTTTATTAGGCCATAGGCCAAACACAACTTTGCAATGTTCATTGACACAAAATGCAACAACATAAGAAAGGGAAGAAATAAAAAATGCAACCATGACATAAAACCTGTCAGCAAGACACAATCCCACCATGTACAGCAAATCTTTCAGCCATAACATATTAAATGCCTTCCAGTCNACATTCGCGTCTTAATTTCAACATAATATATGTACATGAGATTTCATTATCCTTCCAGTACTTAAGACTAAGCTTGCATTTCATATTTCAATTCTTTTGTGGTTATCTAGTTTAAAAAAATAAAAAATTACAAAGCGTTCATAATAACCTCGAGAATTTTCAAAACATCAGAATCAACGTCAACACACAAGACTATCATAACTCAGATCTCAATGTGCCACTCTATACTCTTTACCTAATACCACAACCTATTCAATAATTGAGAACTTGCGCATTAACGGTGGGATCTCATATCGCCTGTAAGAATTACATTTACTCTGCACATAGAACGCTACTAAGGGTGCACCCAGCATCGATGCACTAGTGTAATTCTTACGATGATAAGAGATCCTATCGTTAATGCGCGACCTCATACATATCGTGGACAATGCGGTCTAATGCACCCGGTCCGAAGGATGGTTATATCATTAAAGTATTAGTACGACTGTAAAACGATCAAATGAAAAAGAAGAATTATTATGGCAAATTCAAGAAAGAAGAAACGAAACAAATAGGCAGGAAGGAGATGAAGAAGAAGAAAAAGAGGCACGGTGGAATATAAGGAGAGAAAACTAAACATTAAAAAATAAGATGGACGACAAGAAGTGGAAAAACAATCAAATTTTTAAAAAAGACATAAAGAAAAGGGAGAAGTACAAGATAAAAGGAGCAACAGCAAGAGTAAGATAACAAATGCAAAGAAGGAAAATAAATACAACAAAGAAACAAGATACAGAGAACAAACCAATGCAAGAAAAAGGAGAACATGGAAAGAAACATATCTGAGGAGATGGCGAAGAATGAAAGAAAAAATGAGAGAGAGAGAGAGAGTGAGAGAGAAAGGGGAGAGAGAGAGGGTGGAGAGAGAGAGAGAAAAGGGGAGAGAGAGAGAGGGAGGGAGAGAGAGAGAGAGATAGAGAGAGAAAGAGAGAAAGGAAACAATTGCCAACTAACGATCAGGTCATAGCCAGAACAGAGAGCTCATTAGCACTCATTCACAAAGACACCGTCACCATTATCATAGTCACTGACATTCTATCATTATCCCTCTTAAAGTGCGACTAAAGTGCTAGAAAAAATGTGATTTCCGACAGTTTTTATATTTTCAATATCAAGATTTAGATCAAAAGTAATCATTTTTGCTAAAAAATAATATTTCGAAATTAATTTTACAACTTATAACCTATTCTGCAATTGTAAGAAAAAAACCGTACCGGAAACGTCACGTCAGCGCGGAAGTCGCGGTGTTTTCGATCGAGAACAATGACAGCACCGGTTGAGCCGTATCAGTTCGAGCCCCTGCGCCGAAAAACAGATGACGAGGATATAATTGAGGAGAAGACTATTGGACCACCATTTCAGGAATGGTAAGCAAGCATTCTGTCACAGTTTAGCTCTCTGTATTGTTGACCAAGTGCTAGTCTAGACTACTCTCAACTTAGTAGACTGGTCTCGATCTAGATCTAACTTTGCTAGCATGCATGTCCACATCAGTGTTTACTTAAACAGATGCCTCCACGTGCTGTACGGTGTCTTCTGTGGATCCATCTCTAGATTTACAGTTTACCGCACAACAATAACCCATTGTTTCCACGTGGGAGCGAGCCCTACTGAGTGCAGCGCTACGCGTAATAGCCTTGAGCCCGACGCGTAATAGCCATGAGGCGTGTACACCGGTGTTGGTGACGTCACGTATTTCTGGCGAGGCGAGCAGCGGTGACGCTAACACAGGAGGGCATGGGCACGTGTTTCTTTGTGATTTCTTCGAAACGCGTTAGATTTGATGGGTTTGAGAAGGTCAGTAGGAAGTTTGAATCACTGATGCATGTTAAAATAGTAATTTCACAGGATTCTGTGCACTACAGCATAAAGTACTTTAGTCGCACTTTAAATTTGTTGATAACTGTATTATTGCATGACAATGTGCATGGAAGATCACGAAGGGACTTAAGCATGAGTTTAGTGATCGTAGGATTTAACTTTAAACTATTAATGTCCCTTTATCTATCAGGCAGGAAGTTCTTAACATACCGTAAAATTAGTTAGATTGCCTGCTGCAATACTCGCGTAACTCACCTTACACAAAGACGCAGTTGACCTTTCCAAAATAGCTAAGAAAACCTTTCCATATGATTAAAATAGGCCAGCCGAAGCCTCCACATGATTAAACTAGGCCAGCGCCGCCGACTTTCCGTATACTTTAACTTTGCAGATCTGTGGCCGACTGGCCGTATGCATAATCCTTACGTTAGTTAACGCATTGCGGTAACCACGGGAAACTCCCAAAACCTTGGTAGTGTTCACTGTAGTTAACGCAATAAGTTAATAAACGCAAGGATTATCCATACAGCCACTGTTCATCAATCACAACGCTTGATTACCAGTAACCAAACACATTACTCAGTTATCAGGCTTTCGAGCCTCATTTTAAAGCATGGCAAATGTCATATTATATGATTGTTTGTCCTGGCTGGCTGATTCAGAAATGTGAACCCTTTGGAAAGATCAGGTAGACATTTTATGATTTATCTAAATGGCCAACATTGTCGAGTGCAGACAAAGTTACAAAGATATCTGAATCAGTAGGTATCAAGAAAAGGGTAAAAAAAAAATGTGCGCCAATAAATCATGCAGATTTAAAAGCTTAGAAGGACAAATGCCATTGGCTGCAGATACAATGTCTGAGGGTGCAACTGAATGAATAATGTAGCTGGCATAGTAAACACAATGTACTGCCTGTTTCTTCATCCCTGCCCCCCCCCCCCCNCAAAATCCAAAAGGAGTCATTCAAGTACAGTCCGCCTCCACTTGATTGCAGTTCCTTGGGGCAAGAGACAAGTTGTGATTAAAAGGAGCTGTGTTTGTCCAGTGACTTTTATGTAGAAATATAGCATGACATTTATAATATGGAGCATGTTGCGTTATCTATTTGTTATAGTGCGCGCGCGCNGTACAGTCCGCCTCCACTTGATTGCAGTTCCTTGGGGCAAGAGACAAGTTGTGATTAAAAGGAGCTGTGTTTGTCCAGTGACTTTTATGTAGAAATATAGCATGACATTTGTAATGTGGAGCATGTTGCGTTATCTATTTGTTATAGTGCGCGCGCACACACACACACACACACACACACACACACACACACACACACACACACACATATTTATATATATATAGAGAGAGAGGCCTATATATACGTAATATAATTATGTTTATATATGTGTATAAACATATGATATAGCTACTATTTTTTTTAAATTGTCTGTCCATTAGTCCTCTCATGTAGCCTACTGTCGAACGGTAGCTATATGTCCACATTTGGTAACAATGTTACATTGAAAATTAACTTGTTGTGAAACTGAAACTTCGATTAAGCGAAAGTTGCGATTAAAGGGAGTTGACTGTGTATTGTGGGTTTCCCTGGCTCGTGTGCGCATTTTCAAAAAAAAATCTTTAATGTTCAACTTTTTTTTTTAAATTTCGATCAACCTCACTCACTCCGCTCTCCCCCCCCCCCCCNCCCCCCCCCCCCGGGCGCCACCTGAAAAAAAATGTCCCCTTGCCCTTTCTTTTGGGTCCTTCCTTACGGTGCGCTCTCCTCCAGCACCCCTCCCATCCCCATATAGTCTACCGTTGACCCTTTCGAGATCGAATTTGAGCGGCTCAGAAATTCGAGTTAATGCGGTACGGTAAAATAAGGTAGAATGAGATTAATTTTATGGAAAATTTAGAGTACAGTAGAAAGATAGAGCAAAGGAAATGTGAGGTTTTGAGATAGTCTGTTTCTTATATTATATGACAGGGCCAATATCACAGATGGATGTATGCTTTTAGCCTATCAATAACGATAAAAGATACATGAACAGATTGAAATGTCTTTTGTGCGCAAAACTCGCACCTCATTCATGGCAATGTTTTCACAAGGGCATGCAAAATTCATGTACCCTACTTTTATCACCAAACACCCGATACACAGGCTTGCATCTGCAGGGTGCAATCCTTACAGCGCGGCTTCGATCGTATCTTCCTCCAAGCTACCTGCAATGTACAGGTATATAGAGAGATTCTCAGGTGTCAGGGTGTGCGAACCACAGGGTGCTTATTTGGCAAATTTGTCTCAGCTGATTCGATTTCCTATGTTAATATTATACCAGATATAGTCTAGACTGGTCTAGCCTTCATTTTTTTTTTTTTTGGTTTGAGTTCCAGCGGCGTCTCAAATTCACTTCCATGTAAGGCTATCCACATTGATTCTGAACGTCATACTCCCAAAGCACACAGGTGACAGACCACACCCTTCATGCGGTCAAGGGGAGGCCACAGTGAAAAACAAAAGCGGATGTGTCGTGTGCAAAGCCAGTGGCATCAAAATCGATAGCGCAGTGTACACACAGACGCAAGGACAATTACCTGTCATCGATAAACACAGTGACGCGCACCTGCCGCGCCCTTATTTTAGCCGCCAGGATTTAAAGGCCTGTTCGCTGAACATCGTGTTCGCTTTAATAAGGTAAGATAGTTCAATGACCTGCTAATGCAGCTGCAATTTTGTTTTTATACGTTCAAAATCGTTGTCACCAGCGTTTTTCTCAGTAATCTCAGAATCGTGACACTTCCGCATTGTCTCTTGTCCCTTGTGTTTATCGTTGACTTTGAAGGCTGCGTGCGTCAAGAAGCAGTGGCGATCTTACCATCAGAATGCGGATGTNCAATGTTGGCCTATGTCGGCATTTGTGTTGGGCCAAGCTTGGCAGCCAATCTTGGGCCGATATTGGAAGTGAAAATCGGCGTACCATGGCTCCAAGATGGTTTGCCAAGATGGAGCCAAGACTGTGCCAAGACTGTGCCAATATGACACTGGTAGTTGGCACCAAGACCGTGCCAAGATGACCCCATACTGTTCATCCCCTTGGAGCCAAGACTGCGCCAAGATGGTCCCATTATGGTAATGCTTGGCTCTTTATTGGGCCGACTTTGGCCTAAGTTGTCTGTTATGCCGGGCCCATCTTGGCAACCAATATTGGACCGAGATTGGAAGTGAAAATCAGCGCATCATGGCTCCAAGATGGCCTGCCATGGTGGAGCCAAGACTATGCCAAGACCGTGCCAATTTGACACTGATAGTTGGCGCCAAGATCATGCCAAGATGGTCCCATAGTGTTAATTCCATTGGAGCCAAGATGGTCCCATTATGATAATGCTAATTGGAATCAAGACCATGCCGAGATGGTCAATTATGGTATTGCCAGTCAGAGCCAAGATGATCCTAAACATGGTGTTGTCAAGATGTGTGTAAAAGAAATGCTGAAGGGCTTTAATGTTAGTAGAATTGTAAAAGGGATCAACTATAAATGAAATATATGTGTTAAGGAAGATGCTCACAGAATCCATGCTTTCTCCACTTTAAAATAAATTCATATGCATGAAAGACTCATTCATTTTAATCTAATGACAAGCGTTTAATATCATTTCTAGTCATAACAAGGGATAAGTTCACTGAAAAGTTAATGCATAAATATTCTCTTGATGGCAAATCTACCAATTCCCTGTTAACCTATCTTTCCTGTCGAGATGAAAATTTAGCATTTCTGCTTACACACATTTGTCATTGTGCAGAGAAGGCCCTATCTTTGTAAACAACCTTTGAAAATTATGGGATTCTTAATCTTTGCCAAGAGCATGGAACACTTGTAATTTGATACATCTTGATACAGACTTGTTGCCTTTTTTTTAATTTCCTAGTGCACAGTTATTCAGTCTTTAGAACATTATTTTTTATGTTCACCCTCCATGTGAAACTTTGGCTATAGTTAAATCTTTCTGCAAGTTCCAAAATGATGATTAGAGATCAAACCTATTAATATTGCAGAATATGCATATTACAAACCAGTCCAGGAAATACCTGGTTGAATGAATGTATATGGAATGATATGTCTGTGGTTTGCTGGCAGTCTGTATTATTGTATAAGTTGAGTTTGTACAGTAATACATCATGTCATGCAAAGTGCCATAACTGATTAATTGGAAAAAAAAGAAGACACTGAAGTAGCTTATATTTTGCTGTGAGGTTCTATTGATTTTTAACATTCTTTACATCTGATACAAAAATGTCACTAGTGTAGCACAAGTTCTTATTGACAGTGAGAATTACACATATAATTTAACCTCTTTTTATTCAGTTTTGTATCATTACTATCCATTGCGACAAAGTCAAGTCTTTGCTTGGTAATGAGTTTCTTTTAGGAATGTTGTAAAACAAATACTGATTTTTGGCATGTCACATCAAGCAATATTCTTCATACTGGACAACATGTTGTTGAAGCTGCTCCCACATAGAAATGCAGGGTGACAGAAAAAAAGTGAACCCTCCATTTCAGCCATAAAGTTAAGAGTTTTTAAATATAGTCATATATAATCATCGCACAGTAAACATATCTATTGATTCCTGTCAAAATTATGTTAAAATATGTAGGGTCCACCTTTTTTTTGTTCTTTTGAGATTACTCGGTACATTTTTCACACGTTCAAGCATTCACTAATGACTAATAACAAGAATTATTGGAAAAGGTTTATACATTTATTGATCCATTATTTGTCTCTTCCTCTCCTCCCTCTCTTTCCTCCCACCATCTCTATCACCTGCACCAGAGATCCACCGGCCAAGTTTGCTCTCAATTTCTTTTTCCGTCGTTCCTTTGGCATTCATGCGGATGCTCTCTGCAACAAAACAAAACATTTATGTAAAACACTGAAAACATACTTGGAAAACACAGTGCGAAGTCTCTGCACGGAACGAAGATAGACCTGTGGTCAAGTGTTCTTACCCACTGACCGCTGAAATTCAGTGAAATCAGCTGATCGAATGTAAACAATGTATTTCTATTTTATTGAAAAAAAAAGATCAAAACGGGTCTGTTTCCTACAGGAGGAACTTGCGGGAACTTGGATAGAGAAAACATTTTAATGATCTTCGTGTTGCGCTTTTGTAATGTCTGTCTTTGAACAACAACAGCAGCAAAACCTGAAGCATTTTCACTTCCTCAAACTATTTCCCTCATCCACTTCCTCCCCACCTCCCCTCCCCGGCCTCTTGCAAAATTTTCCCTTTTCTTTCTAAACCCACTTCCACATTCATTCTGCTTCAATTAGTCTTAAAATAAATATGAAAGTAGACATTTTTTCTATAGTCCCAACAACCGCTCCTCAAAGTGCCTCAGCACCGCAGTTTCAACATGTAGCTTCAATATTTCAACACTGTTGTGCCTGTTGTATTCTCACTGGTAAATAATACTTATATTACAAAGTCATTCTTCGCTCCGACTGACACTGACAGCTCCTGAGCTCAAATCAGAACATATAAGTCAGATTTAAAGTGCTTTTCAGCACGACCGAGTTTGATTGGCAGTCAAGCATCATCTCGAGCATTGTTGTCTGCGTTTAGGGGCGGTGCTAGTTGCATAAGAAGTCACAAATTGACAAACACTTTTAGTGCTTTCCACAGGCTTTGATATCCCAGTGACACAGTCTTGACACACTGTCGCTAAATAAGTTTTCGACACCCTTGTCGATCAGAGATGACCACGGGAATAGTTTGTTGAATACTCGTGAAATCTTTTGTAGGCACTGTTGCTAGAAGCTGGTCATCAGGATCAAAGAGGTGAATGGACATGCCATGTGTTAGTAGGGGAACGAATGGGGAGGGGAGTCTGTAGAATGGGTAAAACAAAGAGAGAATGAAAAAGGACCAAACTAGGAGTGACAGAAGATGGAATAATAGAAAATATATACGGAAAAGCAAGAAAAGGAAGGGGGAAAAATGAATGAATGCAAACATTTGATGCATACTCAGCAGCAAAATGAAAAGTTTTAGGTGATGAGATAATAGTCACTGATAACATCAGAAGTTCAGAAGTCTTCAAAATGAACAGCCTTGGAGCTGGAGGGAACAGTGCACTGCACCAGCGAAACTAGCAATGACTTTATGGTGTGATCTGTTTTATGCGCTTTTAGTATGACTGTGATGTATGTATGTATGGAAGTGTTGATCTATTTCCCAACAGGGTAACTAGAATTCCTATTCTCACTTTACATACATTCTCACTTATAATGTCAAAACTATATTATTATGTATACTCTACTGAAAGCATGGGATAGTTTAGGAGCACACAAGTGTCAACTCAGCATGGCACTCGGTCTGGATTGTCTTGTCTTTATACACCCAGTAGGTTTCCTCATACGCTGTTACGGTACACGCGACGGTGGGGCACGAACTGCTTTTGCAACATCTTTCTGTTGGTTCCGTGGACGGGCCGTATTGGTTACAGACCGTCAGGCCGCGAACTGTCTAATATTTAAAATATACACTCATTACTATTACACTTTTCTGAGCTTATATTTACGGGGACGCATCTTTCCCATCATCACTGGAGTTGGTTATAGCCTCTTCCATTTTCTTCACAAAATGGTGTGATTTTTTAGTCTAGTATGAATAAACATGCTGTGACTTTTGACAATCCATTGAGATGGTATTTGAGTGAGACATGGTCAGAGTGTATATATATACAATTTAGACTTATAATACATGGGTGAAGTTAAGATTACTCCGCTACTGCACTCCTTCCCCTTACCCTTCTCAAATCCAGCAAAACAGTGTTGAATGTTTGCTGCTTTTATTTCTCCCAACCGCATTTATGGCTCTCCTTTCTTTTTTTTCTCTCTCTTAGTCCCTTTTCCATCTCCTTTCTCCTTTACCCTTATCTCCACCTTTTCAAGTTGCTCCCTTACTCCCAGGTACAAGGAGTAACAAATACTAAGAAAAAGTGTTTCAATCTTCTCTTTCCTTCCTTCATTTTGGTGTTGATTCCAGCCTTTCCTGCCATCATTTTGGTGTTGATTCCAGTAAGTTAGATTATCATTATGATGCAGACCCATCATAATCATGTTTTTGAGATAAATGGCTTTTCAGAGACATTGTTCTATGTTTTACTTGCAGAAACACTCTAACGAAGACAAAGCACATCAGGAAAGATGCCTCCAGTACTTGGTGGGGCAGAGAAGTGCCCACGATGCAACCAAAATGTGTATTTTGCTGAAGAGGTTCGGGCCATGGGGAAGAAGTATCACAAACAGTGCCTTAAATGCAGTGAGTAGATGTTCTTCCCAACCTCACTTCACATTCCCTGCAGCTGGAAATTGGGCATGCCATAAATTTCAGTTTGTCATGATCCTTAACAAATTGTTGACTCATTGAAAATGCTTTGCAGGATTTATGCAAAGGAACTCTAGGAAATTTCCTAAAATTTATAATTTTCTCCCAGCATTTGAAAAGATGCCAAAAATTTTCAGGAAATGTAAAATGAAATCCAAAAACCAATGCTTTCAATAATCAAGTGCATAGAAAGGATGGCAAAGTAACATCCAGTTTGAACAGAGAGCTCTTAGTTAATCATAGTGTCTGAAAATTTTGGCTTCAGTTACTGCCATCATTAGCTCATACAGAATTGTGCCAGATGAATAGACATTGTGATAGTCATTAGTGATCACTCAGTATCTCCATGGAATAATTTTGTTAAGTGAAGTGAATGCTGCGCTTGCTAGGCCTAGGAGCAGATTTTTTTTTTTTTTAAAATTCCCATGTCTTGACTAACTCTGGTAACAAGACTTGCTTTGGTGGGGATATTACCACCATCATACACAGAGTTGTGCCAGATGATTAGACATGTCAGAGAGTTTGGAGTTTAGGATGTCCATGGAATTAATTTTTAAGTGATGCGAATGCCTGCTTGGACTACTAGTAGGAGCAGTTTTTCTGCCATCATGTATAAACTGATTCTGATAAGAAGACTCGCTTTGATGGAGATATAAATGAATGTATGCAGTAAAATGTTTTAACTTGTTGATCTTGTTGCAGTGGAGTGTGGGAAAAGTCTTGATAGTACCAACTGCAATGATCATGAGGATGACATCTACTGCAACACTTGCTACAGGAAAAATTTTGGACCACACAGTGCTGCAATGAGCATGTCAGCTGATTCTGGACAGCCAATCAGGTAGGTTTTCTCACAGCCCAATTTTTAAAAAGTATTTTCTTTGTATACAGTTGTGTTAACCGTTTTTCTGCTTATTAACTGCCAGCAATTTTCTGCTCTCAGACAGCCTTTTATGAATTTGTTACATTTAAGAAGGGACATTTTAGATCAATATTCAGGTTAAAGCCTTTTGTATTCCAATGGGTAATAAATTTATATGCTAAAGTAAACTATACAGATATAAGCCCAGCGCCATTATTTTGCTTATGTTGCCCCAGCCACTTAATTGTATGATGTTTAAAGTATTTTTATAAAAATTTCTTTGCTTCATCCTGTAGTGTGAGCAGTGCACCCCCAGGGGTTGATGTCTGTCATCGCTGTGGCAAGGTGGTGTACATGGCAGAACGCTGTGCTGGCGGAGCTAAGGTAAGCCACAGTCTGGAGATGATCTACCAAGGAGGATATATATAGGATAATGGACCCACAACCCAGTGAATCCCATGTCATTTTTTCCAGAGTTGACAATAGCTGGCAATTTCTAATGTTTCACAGGTTGAAATTCTGACATATATAAATTAGTGTGATAACACAGTTACTGGATATCTGTTAAAGTCAACTGCACACAATCATGTTCTAGAAGTAACTATGACAGAGATGTACACAAAATGACGTAACAAACGAACGTGTGCAGCTTGGATTTTTATTGTAGCATGGAATGTTTTGAGTAACTGAATAACTTCCATCACCACTGTATATTTCTTTCTTGTACCTACAAGAAGTAATTATGGAAGTGAGAAACTTAGTGAAGCAGATTTATCAGTTAGCGAATTATGGTTTGATTAGATATATTGTCAATCTAACTACTTTTGTTTTCTTATCTTTTTTACAGTATTTCCATAAGAGCTGCTTTCGATGTAACTCCTGTGGAGTGAGCTTGGATTCCAACCGTCTTGCGATTCGCGAGGAGGAAATTTACTGTAGATGTATGTTTTGGCTAGTTGCAACTCCTTTAAATAGCCATAGTTTCAATGCCTTTTTGGAGTTGCAAAGTCATTTATATTATCTGACACCATCTGAACCAGTATAACTTACTAATTATTTCTATTGGCCTTTTGTATAAGCTTTGTAAACTTCTGCCAGTGTGATTGTTTTTCTAAGAAGATAGGATGTGGACTTCATTGTGGAATTCACTACTACAGATGCTGTCTGAACAAAAGGCATATGTTGATATAGTATGTTGCATTGGCCAGCCTTTAACACTGATTCATCAGGGATGCCACTCTTCCGAGAATTCTCGGAAAGAAAAAAAAAATTTAGAGATCCGAAATTTTATCTTAAATTTCAGTATGGCCGCTGTATGGATAGATCATTATGCACAGTATGCGTAAGTGTTTGAGCACGGCTGACTTTTGGCTAGATAATTTAGAATTAATAAAAGGTCACTTCTGACCTCAGTAAACGCGTTACGCAAAATCCAAACTGTCTTAGATATGGTTATTTTGGTTTTGAGAACTCATTTAAAGGACGGAAACCTTACAAGACACCCTAATTCGTAATTCGGCGTTACACTGTCCAGCAAAGTGGCAAAAGCTTCAGAAAATTTAATGAAAAGTGAGTGGCATCCCTGTTCAGTTATTATTTTGAAATGAATTTAACACAACCATGATACCAAGTGGAAACAAAAGTGAGGAAAAAAAATGACATATCATTTCTGTAAATTCTGTTAATTATAACTTTTACTCTGCAATTCTTATTTAAGTTAGCGTATTGAACAAGAAGAGAGATGAAATTTTACATTGTGGGCACTGTCAACATTTGAGCACATAGTGCTCTTTAGTTGTGGGAATGAGGTGCTCCTAACAACAAATGTCTTCAGAATGGAGAGGGAGTAGATACTCTTGCTCACTTAGTCTTCTACTTTTGTCAAGAAATGCAACTTGTCAACTTTGCCTTGTATTCTTTAGCATGCTACGGTAAAAACTTTGGACCCAAGGGCTATGGCTATGCTGGTGGGGCATCAGGACTGTCTATGGATACAGGAAAGCTGGACGATGTGGTCACAAGGTGAGTAGTCTTTGTTGAATCTTTGTAATCCAGTCTTGTAACAGATCGATAACAAGAAATATCCAGCCAGCATTGTCAGGCACACCATGCTCACCTCAGTATAATATATTTATCCCTTATGGCTCAGAGGAGTGGTCAATTTACTCTTACTGAGCAAGTGAATCAAACCGGGAAATGAGTGTGACATGGTGGCCTGACATGGAGCTGCAAAAGGTTCAAAGATTTTGATAACAAGTGAATGGCATCCCTGAAAAGTATGGAATCAGGGTTGCCACAGATTGGGAAAATGCGGAAGAAATGGAAAATTAGCGTTAGCGTTCATGAGTCTCGAAAATAATGTGGAAAATTGGTCATATGTTATTTGGAAAATTAAAAAATTAAAACTGGATTGGTCATACATACTTTGAACTTTTAATTAGTCTAGATATCTAATCTGTCATGCCATAAGGTTTCAGACTTGTCAAACACCTGATAAATTTTAAGCTACAAAAAGCAGTTGAGCAAAAATTTTAGTTACATTATTATCATAGGAAGAAAAGTTCAATAACCGAAGAATATAATGGAAAAATCATGTAAAACGCTGTAGAAACTTAGAAAGCAAACAACCATGCTGTATGTCAGTGCTGTTACCAGTATTTTGTGTCTTTCACATAGCCACATCCCAAAGATAGCGGAGGCTCATACTGCACCTCTGAGTGGAGACGGAGGGGAGGAAGTTGAGGAAGGGGACTGGACTGATGACAAGGACAGGTGCTGTCGCTGTCGGAAAGTGGTGTACTTTGCAGAAAAGGTCACTGGAGTTGGGAAGGTAAAAAAAAAATTCTCACTGGCTGTGGTCAGCTAAGACTCCAGGATAAAATCTTAGTCTGGTTGAGTTGTTTTTTTCATCATATTGTCTGCTGCTGCCCAGTAAGGATAGCGACTGCATCTCCCACTGGTACTCACCATATAAATTGTGAATTTTTTAAAACCAGCCTTACACTTCTGAAATGATCTTTCTTGAAAAACCTTGAGCTTCCTGTTCGTGTCAGATTTTGCCATTTTGCATTGATTTTACCATGCTGTACATGAGAGAATATTAGCCTGTTTTTGAGAGTCCAAAAACAGGTTCTTAGTTATCTTCCAACATATAGGATAGAATAGGATAGGATAGGATAGGATAGGATAGGATAGGATAGGATAGGATAGAGTAGGACGTATTTATTCCTTAAATGAATAACCTAAGATTTAGTGAAACATTTGTTTGATGAAGAAAGCCTTATTTGTTCAAAATAACTCTTTCTACTTTAATTATTTCTATCATTTTTTTAATGCAGTGGACTTTATACAGACTATATACAGTAAAATAAGATTTCTTGTAGAAGTTCAAAGCTCCAGTGAGTTGAGATGAAGAAATTAACTGTTTGAGCACAATATTAATAAGGGATTTAGATGAATGCATCAGTGATGGGACTAATGATCTTGGTGAAAATGGTAGACTTGTGCAGGGACGCCTCACTCAGCAGTCCATACCTTTTGGGGTTTTCGCTGACAACACAGGATCGTAGACATTTATGCGTGGCCCACAGACATTTACAATTATTTTTGTAAATTTCAACCCAGAATCCTTAACATTTAATTGATCATAACCATTTAGATTTTAAAATACCTTGTCATAATTTTCACAGAGTTAGTTCCCTTTTCTTAGTCATTCGAGAGGCTTTATTAAAGCATGGTCAGTAGGAAATAGTTAACTGTTAATTGGATTTTCAGAGTTTTTATGAATTGCTGACAAGCCTTTGTATCTGAGAACTGTCTGACATATTTAAGACTCATTTTTATAATTTGGTTCCATCCCTTCAGCAAAAAATAACTTGGAAGCATGCTTGAAATCATACATCCATACTGTCTTGTTTAAAACTGTGAGTTTTAGCAGAGTGGAAAAAGTGGATGTCTTTTTTTTTCTTTTTCACTTGAATGCGATAACTGAGTTATGGAGCCAAGTACTGAAAAGCTGAGAAATTCCTCCTCCCTAAACCGTCCTTAATGGAAGTTCATTCTCTTCTGTTTCAGTCATTCCACAAGGCTTGCTTCAAATGTCAGAACTGCAACAAGAACCTGGACTCCACCACAATGACAGAGCATGGTGGACAAGTCTACTGCAAATGTAAGCATTGTCTGCTTTTTCAAGCTGCATATATGGTCAGTGTGCTTCCATAACGGCCTAAGTTAGATTTAAGCCAAAATGGAAGGAATGATAATAAATGGAATATGTTTATTTATAAGATTGAGGCCTAGTGTTGACGTGCTCAAAAAATTAAAATGCACATTTTTCATCTAAAATGGCATTTGCAGAGATACACAGCAGCTGCTGTTTTTGCTTTGCCATTAAGATAGTAATTTCGCATTCATTCAGACCTGTGAAAAATGACTTAGACATCATAAAAGCGCTTTGACAATATGTGTGCATTGCCAATTTTCAGGCTACATATATGTAAGCTTTTGTCTCACTTTTCAACCGCTAACGTCTGACATTGTAGTACTTAGTATGTATTTTGTGAAATTAATTTCTCTTTTGAAATATAATTTGCTTTGCTGCAACACTCCCATAACTGACATTTATTTCAATCATATGGTCATTTTTGTCCCCTGGAGCAAGATGACCTAACCAATATATCCTGAAACAACTTTTGCAACTTCATTCATGTGTTAAAATTCTGTTCTCTGCCGTTCAAAATGGCACTAGTTTGCAACATTCCTGATAAAATTTATATCAGTTTGCTCGATGTAAATGGCAGAACTTTTTTTTTTGTTTTTCATTTTTGATCTTAAAAATGTTAGTTTTGGGAGAGCAACATGGCATTGATTTAGTTTTGAAGAAATTCCCCCAATTCAGCCAAATATATGGCCTGCTAGTACACACAAGTGTATGAATTTTAATTTTTTTGTGATAAAAATTTATCATTTAGTTAGAAAAAAAACTATTTGCCTGATTTTCGAAGAGCTGTACCTTGGATATTCCTGCCCACAGTTGTAATAAATTTCAAATTCAAGTTCCTGTCTATTCAAAGTTGGATCTGTTCTAGGTTTTGTTTCTCCAGCTGGCCTCATGTTTTTGTTCTTATGTTGGTTTGTGTTGTAAACACATCTCGGGAAAACCCTAATACTGCATACCATTTATTCATTATTGTGGCTCTTGCAGCAAGACTCCATGGCTAAGCTGAGTGAGGCATTACATAGCTTGAAAGTGACCACCATAAAGTGTAACAAGACATGAAGGTTCATGATGTGATCACAGTAATTTGAGGGACAGTATCATGAATATATGCAGATGTGGCTTGAGTTTGGTAGCTGCTTTTCCTTCCTCTTTCCTAGGTGGTGCTGGGACACATCAGCTAGTTGCTAAAATATTTAATCATTTCAGATAGCATATCTCTCATAAAAGATAAACCTTCCAGCAGGGCATAACTTGTGTTTTTCCATCTTCTTCCCAGCATGCTACAGCAGGAACTTTGGACCCAAGGGATTTGGCTTTGGTACTTCAATGGTCACAGAGCAAGCTTGAATATTTCACCAGTGAAAAACAAGCTGACATTTGCAAAAAATAACAAGAATTACGTAAGTTCAAAGGTCAGCTTTATAGACTTTGAAATGGATCCCAGCGAAGGCTACAATCATTCTGTACACCCAAGAAGCATCAGTGGAAAAGACACAGAATACTGGATTTCGTATCAGTTCATTAATTATTATTGGCTTTAATCAGTAAACTTTGTAGTATTATATGATTGATGCACAAGATGAGGGATTCTTACACTGCGCTATTATTGCCTTTGAATGTTTGGCAGGAAACAAAGCATAGAAATTTTCGAACCAGTGGCTAGATCATCATTTCTGACATGAAGAATTTGCAGCAGCATTTACTTGATAAAATGACTATCACAAGACCATTTGTTATCCTAAGATAAACCCTGTCCTGTTGAAAATTTTGAAAGAGGTGCACCAGCTGGTAACAAAGAACTGATTAGCTTTAACAGATCCAAAGAATTCAGCAAATGTATTTCAAATGCCTTACCATGAACTGAAATTGAAGTAATAACTGTGTAAAATGCAACTGCTTGTGCATGTAATCTGGAATAGTTGTTAAATATTGTGAGATTTCAGTAATATGTTAGATAAAGCAGTTTTGTTAGTATGACAGTGTGTCATTTCCTGTATGTTGAATTTAAAGTATTCAAAGCTTACTTGCATTTAATTAGCACATTTACACAGAATATTGCAAATTTACACGGTGTATTCAAAACTCTACCTAATACCAGGAGACACTGGATTAATTAGGTTCACATTTATTTATCATCGGTGATCATGTTACAATCAAAACTTTTTATATACTGTGAGGTATCATTGTTTAAAATGTATTGCTAAACCATATAGCCTCAGGGCTGAGATATCCATTATCTCTCATACCGGAATATTAAACATATATTTTACAGTGGGTGTGTGGGTATTTTAACTTTTGCTGCGGCCTGCATTTGTTTTGACAAGGGATACAAAAATGTTCATTGACTCAGAGCAGAGAGGCTTTATCTCTTGATCCACTGCAATGTTTTTTCTTTTTTTTTTCTTTTTCCTTTTTTCAAATGACGGTTGATTCACATCCTCTGGACTCTGGCTTTGAATTCAGTGTTAGTTTTGTCTTTCTTGTTTTATCTTGTTTTTGGCCATAATTCCTTGGTCCAGACTTGTGTCTTTCAAGGGTACATCATTTGCTGGAGTCACTCTGATACATTAGGATTTGGTATCGAATGGATACCATCATTGCTAATGTAGAAATCTCTTTGTAAACAGTCATGGAATATCGAAATTTGCTGAAAATATAAATGTCTTTATCTGCTATAACTGGGATGCAGATAGAGGGCTTAGTTTCTAACATGTTCAAGAAAGATATTGCCTATGTGCCCTGAGCAATTATCCTTTCATACAAATTCATAGCATATCTATTCAGACAATACTCAGTGATACAAGTACTGTATGTGGTATTTCAAAATCATAATCAGGATGTAAAAATCTTATTGATTTTTTTTTTTTTTTTTTTTTTTTCTTTTGCTTTGACGGTCTCAAATATTATTCTGCAGTCACATCATTACATGTTCTAGTTTTTTCTTGTCTCTTTTATTAATGTAGTGTGTTTGATTTGTATTCTACTTAATAGAATATAAAATTCACTATTTTTAAGATTTTCCTTATGGCGGTTAAAATATATTCAGTCTTATTTTCATGTGGAGATCAATGGGCTTTGGTCACCATTGAAACTAAGCGTGATTCTGGTTAGACTCTCACAAAACTCTTTGAAAGATATTTAATGGATTTATTATAAAATAATAGTTCCATGTACAAACACTTCTTTAGAATTGACAAATTCAGGGCTGTCATAATAATACAGTCAAGGAAGTTGAAAGCAAGATCACGTGTTTACTTAAATCTTTGATGGCAGAATGTGATCGTAAGGTTTGGAAATAGTTGCTGGGTCATTTTTAAAGATAATATTTTTTGGCAGAATGTGGCTTTGTCTCTTACATTTCAAAACTTATAATTTCTTTGATATTAGTCATACTTCTTGTTGACACCTCACACAACATTTAGTTGACACGTCTTTCATCCACACAGGGCATAATATGCAACCATGACAAAAAAAAATTTTCTCTTTTTGTTGGTCACAAGAAATTGTTGCACTGAAGTTTTGAGCACTGGTATAACATGTTGCAGGTATTTTTATTGTTGATGTAAGCTCAGTTTACCATGGCGATAATCAAAATGATGTTAGCTTGAATTAATTGGTCAGAGAATAACTGGTCTGATTGGTTAGTTGGCAGGAGCAATAGGACATTATCAAGAACAAGTAAGGCTTCACGTGTTTATTGTTCTGCATTTTGGTCTTATCATGCACCAGTGGAAACCAAACAATATATAGACGGAAGATACTACACTCTCAATCTCATTTTGAAATTGCTGAAAGGAAGTGTTAAATGCATTAAAATTTGATATAGTGGTGATGCATATTTCGACTTCAAAGAAATGCATTATTGTTTAAAACCTATACAATATCTTTATAAGAAACATACATTTTCTGTCTTTCGGAAGATCCGGAAGACAGTTTGTAACCTCTAGGCTCTTCCTTCTGCAGCAACAATACTTAATACAAGAACGGAATTAAAAACGTGTCTAATCCTTAGTCTATAGCTGTGTAGTGTAGTCTACTATTCCACACTCTCTCATCCTTTAACAGTTTTGTTGATAATGTTATTTTACTCCAATGTTTTCATGTACTCAGAACACTTGTCCTTTTGTCAGTTTTTATGAACTTTGCACAGCTTTCAAAACGGATATTATAATAAATAACTTTAATGTTCATATTTGCAGTCATACATTTTATATCATATATTTTTGAAGACAGTAGAACAAGGCCAGTTGAAGAGCATTTTTTTTTTTCAACATGGTTAAGATTATTTCATGGATTATCTAGGTTACCATTTTTCCAGTAGTGAACCTGAGATCTAGAGAACCATGCTGACGCAGCCTTCCACGACTACGCAGTTTTATATCATTTTCTTGAAAAAAAAACTTAACATGTTATGGAGAGATAGAAAAGTCAAGACCAGAAAGCAAAATGACAGAAAATTTTTGAAGAAATAACCAACTTAAAACCAGTGTTTTTAGTGCATAATATTTTGACACTTTGATGGGAACTGGGTCTTACCAAGATCTTCATCTTAGTTTCTGTTCTGTAATTGTTCATGGGAAGAATTGCAGTGTTTGAACTTGCAGCTAATTGTAGCTAATTGTTATTACATTACCACATCTGGCCACATCAGGCCTGTGGTGAAGGGCATTTGAAATCCACTGGTCTTTACATCTATGTGAATGCATATCATGAAAAAGAATTCAAATATATGAAAATCTACTGATGTATGTTTTTTGAAAATGCTCTACATTTGTAGAAATATCAGGTTTTTCATTCTGCGCTGAAGGAAATGTAGTTGCAGGAAATTTTTCTTTTGTCACATGAATTCTTTTTCTAACATTTGGCAAATTTGTTCCATTTCCCACCATCGTTAAAGTATACTGAAGTCCTAGGTTGATGAATTCAATCATGTGAAATCCTTAACACTTTATGTACTATGGTCACAATATTGCATCCAAATTCTAGTGGTGTGAAAATGCGACAGAGCTGTACCAGTAATTTACATCCTCAGGGAGACTAGGAACTGAAAAGATTATTAATTCAGTAATACTGTGGTATGCAAACTGTTAAATAGAGGAGCCTGTTCAGACAGTTTGAATTTAAGGAGCTGACAAGCCAAAGATTAATAACTTGTTTGATGGAACGGATCTGTTATAGACATTCTCATTGTCTGTCAGACTGTATTGTTTTATAAAATATTTTCTTGTTCATTTGTTTAAACGACCAGTGTCAGGGCTTTGAGTATTTCTATGCATGCTCTTTCCTCAATACAGCGGTTTTCCAAGGATCCATGTTGTTTCACTTTCTGGCATCTTTGTAAATGGCATACCTCTTCTGTATGTCATCAGTGTTGTGCTTGGAAAATGTCTTCAGTATTTACAAAATATTTATCCACAGTGGATATAGATTAGTAAAGATAGCAAACTATAAGATAAGGTTTCATAATGAGGCATATCACATATTTACCTGGTTGTGAATGTGGTTGAATCTTTTGCTCGAGACTTTTTAAATGGCACTTCCTTTTTACGTTTCATGCATTTTATGGGTAGAAATGGGCTTAATAAGGTTGTGAACCATGTTGTGACATGTCCCTTGCAAATCAGAACATGTTAAAAGCAAGTTTTAACATATTTACTATATGAAGATGATGAAGGATCTTCTGTATCAGGTAAACAATGAAACAAATAGTCTTTGTTTTAAGTAAATATGTTGTTGAAAATAAATATTCCAAATAGATGTTTATAAATTGATGCATTCCTTGTTTAAAAATGAAGCATTCCTTGTTTAGAAATGAAGCATTCCTTGTGTATTGACTAGTCTGTGGAAGTTTTGTTTCTTTACTGATTGCATTCTGAATGGTAAATTCTCATTTAAAATCTGAGCATTCCATTGTCTTTGGTGTTTTAATAGCATGTCTCAAGATGACCTTTTGAGCTGCATTTTTACATGTGATATTTATCAAAGCTTTTAAAAAAGTAACATTAAGTGTTAGAAAATCAGTACAGTCCCTGTGTGCTCGGCTAGTCAGCAACATCAGTGTTCAGGTGATATGAGTAGGGGGAGACATACTTTCTCTCCCCCAGCATAATATTCAGAGATTACTTGTTAAGTTTTAAAGGGATTTTAGGTTTCTCTCAAGAAATGCAAACTGGAGTGCAGGAAAGAAGAGGAGATTGGTGCACGTTCAATGTATTTTCTAAATTTAAGGGGTGACTTGCAGTCTGGAGTAAACATTGCAACATATTGTGTAAATTAAAAACAGTGTCGACGATAAAGGTATGCTTTGATTATAAGGTACAAGTGTCATCGAATGCGTTAACTATTTCAGCGAAGAATTTGATTGCAATCCATCCTTAGATTTCAAATAAAACCTTTATTCTAGATCCCTTGATATAAGCACCATGAGAACATTTTAGTCTTTTCGCACTATTATTGTGTAGCCCCACTGCACATTTTATGTGTGCAGAGCACTTATCCCAAATGTGTAGCAAATGAACCCACATTTTCAACGCAGTAACTTCTTTACATCACATCTTCAGGCTTGTGCCACACAAACTGTTTGTATGTTATAAAATCACTATTACAAATTGTATGCTAAGCTTTGATGGGTCTCATAATTATTACTCCTACACTGCAATTATCACATGATTCTGGGTTTTTATTTAGTATTGGCATGTTGTGATTACATTCAAGGATTTGTGACCCATTATGAATCAGGCTGTCATTTCAACTTCATTAAATGGCAAGATTAGTTTCTTTGACACTGTCAAGTATTTTTGAGCTCCATGGAAAGTACTTCAAGTAATTCTTTTTTTATTTATCATGCATTTGTTCTTGAAGACATAAGAAGGACAGGAGTGGTTTACACAAACAGTATGTATTGTTCATGTGAAGATTTGCTTTTGCTTTGAAGTAGCATGGTTGTGGATATTTATAAATTTACATGATTTAGCAACAAAGCATTTATAAGAAATCAAACCATTTACACATGAAAATTTGAAACATTTTTAATGATTATGACATTGAACAGAGCTTCTTAAGGAATGACCAAGTTGATATTGTAAAGTTTTCAGATCGTCCAACTTCTGATGCATAAGATATATTAAAAATGTACGCCCTTTTGCTTTGAGTATTTATGCATATTTTTATCTTATGATTTTTAAACCTACAATATGCTATCATTCTGAAGGCATATTAGAATCTAAGAGTGCTGGTTTATACTTTATTTATGAAGTATGCCATAATTTGTGCAACAAGGAGGTGGCAGTCATGACAGTGTCGTATGCTCTAAACCTCACATGGTCCAAAGAATGTTTTGAGAGATCCATTACACAAAATAAACATATATTAGTATTACAAACATATTTTGAAGTTACAGTATACTATGACTTTTAGGAAAATGTGAATTTCATTTGGCATTCTAGAGCATTGTTAAAAGTAAGAAACAATTGAAAATAGTCAATGGTCATTGCATTTCAGGATTTATAAATTGAACATGAGGGGAAAATGCATTAAATCCATTCTGGATATATTTGAGACTAGTGAAAAAAAAAAAAAGTATAATTACATGAACTATTTTTTGTCTTTTAGTATTCAAAATGTCAAAGAAGTAATTTCAATGCATGCTAGAATAATTTAATCCCTCGATACTTTCAACAAAAGGACCAAATAAAGTTTTTGAGACCTGCTCTTTATTTGCTTCCTCTCTGTGGTAAACGTGTTCTCAGTATATCTTAAATCCACAAATACATATGAGTAATCTGTTTTTATATTTTTTTTTCTTTTCCAAAAAGTGTTTACACAAGTTAGATTTATGTATTGCTTTGTTGACTGTATTTAAAACCAAACCTTGCCATAGAATTTATTTTAATCTCACTAATTGAGTTCCCAGGATATTATTTTCAGTCCTTGCTCAAATATATTTGTTCATCTGTTTTTAGCCATATTTTGCTCATTTTCCTGAAGTACCCAAGATCGTCAGTGGATGGACCGGTACATGATTTGTTTTAATAGATGGGTTTACATCATGATAAGTTCGTAATATTCTACAATGCTAATTGCTTTCGCTGTTCAGAAATATATTTAAAATATGTTGAGATGGCATCATGTCATTTCAGTTGCATGTTTGTAGACATAGGCGTAGTAATTCGTGGGCTGAGAATTAGCTGGTTCTGTGTCCACTTTTTGGTGAACTGAGAAAATTTAGATCAAAGTTTTGATTTTCTCTTCAAAAGAGCACAAAGTTCTATAGGGAGATCGCCTTTTTATTCATTCATATTATCACTTACAGATTCGAATTTCTTAGACATAGAACTTTGCAACTCAAGGTTTCTTGTCCAGTTTCTACCTTTAAAAAATGCAAAACTAGACATAGAACCAGTTAATTTTCAGCCCACGAATTGTCTTTTGCAGTGACTCATATCTCTGCTTATTTTTAAAACATTGAGAAGATTGTTTTGATATCTTTAAATGAACTTAATGTTAAGGACTATCAGCTGAGCCACAAAATCAAATATATCAAATGTGCAAGAAATTGTGTGAAAGCTGATTTCTACAGTTTACATATGAAGAATTAACCTTATATTCCACACTTTCACTAAACTTATGTTTCTGAACTTGAAGTATGTGAAAATTTCAGACCGCTTTTGTGAAGGGAAGTTGGATTTTTATGCATTCACTATAATTATCAAACTACCATATGTTTTCTTATTGATAATGTATGTCATTTTTTATTATTAAATATTTGAGCTGGATATACTGTTTGAGCATATGACGGATTAAATGCCAGTGGCTGGATGTTCATTCTCTTGACACCCTAGTTGTAGCAAGATAAATGGATGTGGTATCATCATGAAAACTGTGAGGCATCCAGACAGTGGGCATATGATTCTCCATGCGTCACCCCTGTGCTATTTAATAAAATTTACCTTACTAACATACTAGTCAATAATCTGCAATACTTACATGTATTTGAACTTTTGCAGTAAAAACCTCCTTGGCAATATTGCAAGGTGGAAAGGCTTGTAAGAATATTATAAGTCAGACTGCCTTGGGAGATGGCAGTTGAGATGAATTATAAGGGTTTTAGCCTTTGCAGTTTACAGTCATCTTTGCTTATTTGCAATTTCTTGGGTACATGGGGAGGGTTGCAATCAAAATGAGGTCCGACTCTCCAGTGAAGTTTGTCTGTAGAATACAGTATTCATTGTATGAAAGATATTCTTATCAAGCAGAGGTTCTGATCAAGCAGACTGCAATAAGCAGACTTAACTGAAGTGAGGGAAACAGTCAATCAAAGACTTGAACAATAACCAGTGATTTGGTCACTAACTGATAATCATGTTTATTACATCGTGCTTTCCAGCATTTCTTAAGCATTCTTCTTTCTACTATCAGAGCTTCATTTTTTAATGAAAAGTTACAAGTGTATTAGGTTAATTTTACATGATATCAGTACAAATTTGTAATGTCTTGCATTACTTTGAAACACCAATTTCTTCTGAAATGTGGAAAATGCAAAAACCATGACATTGATGATGGATATAGTGTTTCTTTAATAGTGCCAGTAAACTTTTCTCTCTTGGCTCTGGAAATATTGTGTTCTCGGTAGGCCTAAGCATTAGAAACTTTACCTCTGGATCTGAATACTGTGTCAAAGATATTTTTTTTAATTAGCTTTCAAATCCATTACAATCCATAATATCTTTAGCCAAGTCTCAGTCATTTTCTTCAATGTATGTTTAAGTATTTGGTGGGTATATTAATTACCATATGCATATTTAAAATATACCGTTTTTGTTTCATCAGTGTCTGGAGCTGTACAATGATGTTTTTTAGCCTTACACTGTTTAGACAAGTTTCCATGTTAACGTGTTGCACTGTCAAAGGCGTGTTTTACCATCAGGGCCTTTGAGATTGGAGAAGATACTGAGAGACTAAAGATGAAATGGGCCAATAAGGGGAAAAGATGACACTGAAAAGGCATGGGGAAGAAGAGTGCCTCTGGAAAGATGCAGAGATGCTATTCCTCATAGAATTCTCTAAAATCAGAGGATGTTATTTTTCATTTAGAGAAGGCCATTTGAGATCTGCCAAAGGAAAAAAACAACTAGGGAGAACAAATCATATTCAAGGGGACAAAAAAAATTTTCATATTTTTTTCCTTTTCATTTTGGATCCTCTTAATTTATGTTTATACATATTAATGCATGCATACTTTTGTTTTAAAACTTTACTAAATTACTACTAAATTAGTTAATGCCAGTGATATAAATAATATAGGTTCTACATAAACCACAGCAAATTCCGAGAATTTCATAAATAGTGAATGGCATCTCTGAATATGTTTGGCCTGACAGCCGGGACCTTAAGTCTTTTTTTTTTTTTCTTTCCCCTCTGGACCCCATAACAACCAGTGGTTTTCCATTTGTCATAATACGCATTGAGCAAGCAGAGTGATATTCTTTCTTTCTCAGGAAGTTTTAATCAACGACCTTTTGAACTTTTATATAAAACATGGATTTATGTGTAATTAATGAGTGCTGATGACAATGCTAGTGCCTCTTTTGGGAATGACATAATATCAGTCAGATACTCTTATATTAATCAGATAGGAAACTGGAGTATTGTACAACATAAACAGAAATATGCCTACTTTGTGGTGAACACACTTTGTGTAAGTTGTATGCAGTAGGCACTGAAAATAATGTTTTATCTCTTCATATTTCTTGACTTTTATTCAATTTTGCATAAACTACTGCAATCTCTTTATTTTTCTGTGAATTTTATGATCTGCACAACCAATCTGAATGCTTTTATTTGTTAGATGGACGTAATATTTTTAACACTTTAATAATATTGAAAGCCATTTTGTGCTTCATTATTAGTTGGGATGATTATTTAGAAGCTGGAGGTTGTGAACATGACAGAAAAGTTTATAGAACTTCATGTGGGCGGTGACAGATTTGTTAATAGACAGCTGCTGGATTTGCTATCTCGCCTTTGATCACATGACTGGCCTTATCTTTGCTGTGCAAGGATAGATTCAGGTACCAGTGGCATAAAAATTGTGGCTTTCCTAGCTATGCTATGTTTGTATAACTTTGTGTTATAAGCCAAATGCATCGAAGTGGGACCACCCCTCCATACTCACCAGAATACAGGGCCATCCAAGAAGGGAATTCATTACTGTCAAAGAATACGAGGTGCTATCCAAAATCTTTTTGGCTGTGTTTATAACAATATGTACAGCAACTCAAGGTAGTCTCAATGAGAATATAATGATCCCAGCATCATTGCCAAGCTTTAGCATCTCATGTGGCATCTTCCTGTTTCCAGAAGTGAAACCTCAGCTGAAGGGAAAGGGTTTTGAGATGAGGGAGGAGATATATGCTGAATTGCAGATGGTGCTTTCACAGGCTGACTCATAAAAACCTCTAGGATGCTTCTAAGCATAGAGCAGTGGGGCTGGGATCATTAAGCTTACTCCCAATGGGACTATTTCAAAGGTGATGGAGGAATGGAACACCTTCAGTCTACGAAGTTTTACAGATACTGTTCTGAAATTTTTTGATCGTACCTTGTATCCACTTGATGAGCATGGCCTACAACTTAATGCATTAAATAATTAACTGTTTCAGTGCATGCTCACAGAAAGTTGGAAGAAATTATAGAATGTATCATTTTCAGAGAATAATTTTTGAAGAGCCCTTGTCTGTATCAGCCAGACTAACTTCAAAGCATTATGAACAGCACTATCTGAGTCATTTGAACATTCCTTAATTAAAGGATTTGTAACATTCGTGCCACGTGGCACAATGCCGTTTTACCTTTAATCCTGCAAGTAATGAATCCAGTTATTTTCTGTGTCCTGTTTTGTTACAGTAACACTGCTTGTATTGTAATGATGTCAATAGACTTTATTCACTCCTTGTTTGTGTTTTCATGTCATAATTACTGTATCATTTGAATTGCAAGGGGTTAGTTCAGAAAGGCTGTTGAATCTGAAGGCCACAACCAGCTTCACTTAATGAATCTCTTTTGAGTCCATTTACATTGAAATATTGTTGTGACCAATTTCTGGAGTTTTAACACTTTGTTCATCACAGCTGCAAAATTGCATTCAGTTTTACTTTATCATAGTGTACTAGTGTCGCAAGAAAACGTCTAAGCTTTACCATTGAGAGGGGCCTTTGGACTGAGAGGGTAATTAATTTGACAAGGCTGTGGTACACAAAGTGTTAAAGCTTTACAGCCAGTGTCTGTAAATTCTTGGAAATGGCGATTAACTCATTCCCATGCAAAGTAGCCAAATTACCTTATGATATGTGCCGTCACATATCCGCACTGCGGGCGAATTACGCCAGAAGCTGTGTCGCGCCACAGTGGCATATTAGAAATGGTAGAAAACAAAGTCAGTTTCTCCACAAGATCTTACTGATCTTTGGGCTTAGAGGAGATTAGCTTCACCCAACGCAAGTTTCGTTTCAAAAGCTGTGCTAGTTGTTTTTTCTGTAAGCCTCAAAACCCAGGCAAATTTTGCAGTTTCGTTGTATCTTTTTTTCTTCTCTTTTTGTTTGTAGGACTTCACATTTACAGAATTATCCCCCTTCACATTTACAGAATTATCCCCCTTCACATTTACAGAATTATCCCCCTTCTTATGGATACATGAAAATGGCTGTGTGATTGTAAGCCTGTGCTGGAATTGGTCAAGGACTGAAAAAAAAACAAAAACTGTTGCCTTGTTGTGGGTTAGCCACCCTTGAAGATAATATCTACGCAAATAGCAGTGTCACTACTGCCTAATATTAGTCTTGGGAACGTCACATGTCATGTAATTTTACCTTGTTGAACTAACCCTCCTCAGGTTCCATGGCATATTCTAATGTGTTCAGTCATTCAATCAAAAGAGCTGTTTCATGTATGCTGTTTATCCTTGTCTCACAGAAGACCTCATTATCTGCATAGAACCGAAGTTGAATGTCTCAACAAAAATGGCCCGCAGGGGCCAGTGTATCAGATTGACGTCTAGCATGCCATAATTTTTAAATGAGACCCAACCATAGCACTTATTAGTATGGATTTGAAATTTCCAGCATTAACGAACAATATCGGCTATCCGAATGAGCACAGTGCTAATATATGCTTGATTTTAGATGCGCAGATCTGAAGTATTATAGTTACTAAAGAGTTGATGATATTGAAGTATTTTCTTTTTCATTTCTTTTTTGGGACCGGTTTTTGTATGTGGGGGGAGGATGGGGGGAGAATTATCCTAGCTGCGTCCTTAAGATTCAGTGACGGATGGTTTGTCACTGTGAATTCCAGTTTTTAACACAGCTGGCTCTGCATATTTGTGATCCATTAACTGTTAACAATCTACTCATATTATAGCCTTTATTAATAGAATTAGGTAATAAGCATCACCTCTCAGTGACATATTTATCTTAGCACTGACAGTTTTTTGGTTGTTGTTGTTTTGTTGGGTTTTTTTTTGCACCCACCCGTGGCATTGCTTGTAATCTCTTAAACTGGAGGTTGCGGGTTCAAATCCCTTCCGAGGCGGAGAAAAAAAAATAAAAAATGGGACTCTTGGGAGTCATGACCCAAGTGTGGCCCAGCCCTTTCATCAGGAAGTTAAAGGGCCGAAACACTTGTTAGACGGAGGTATCTTTCTCTGAAGACCTGTTGCCTCGCTCTCCGAGTAAGACTCAGTCTTACTAAGAGAGTTTCCTATTCTAGGCAGGGCGGATTGAATTGGCTCTGGCACAAATCCGTTTCGGCTTGTGTATAACGATTAATGAGGATTCTGTGAGACAAGGATAACATATTTATTTTGCATATTGCCTGTGCTTATGAATGTAATCTTTTGTAATAAATGGTATATATTTGCAAAGTCACTTGTTAGTTTGTGACATGTTTGTTTAGTATGGATGGAGGAGGTAAAGTTATGGAGTGAGGGAGGGGTGAGCGTCAAGTTATGTTGTGTTTGATTTATCGTTGGTTGTTATCTTAATAATGGTCACGATTGCTCGGTTTCGGGATCTCAGACTACTTACTACTCCTACTCCTACTATTTTCATTACTACTACTACTACTATTTACTATTACTACCACTACTACTATTTACTATTACTATCACTACTACTACTATCATTACTACCATTACTACTACTATTTATATTACTACTACTACTACTACTACGACCGTTATTGACCTGGGGAAATTGGTTTACAGTGTCATACAATGTCATACATCTTATTCATAGCGCAGACGTATAGAACAATACACATCATACATGTAAATACATAACATTACAAATGAAATTCGTAACCAAGTATTGGTGGTCTCCCGCGGTGCAACGCCCTGGTTCCCCTCCCCCATCTCCCTGATCTACAGCCAGGTATTCATTTACACGTGAGTCGAGGAGGGATAGGGAAGTGAAGTGTCTTCCCCAAAGACACGGCAACGTAACCCGTTAGGCCCGAGAGTCGAACACACAGACCTTGACAGTCTGCAGTTTCTAAATACGATTAATAAACCACAAGGCCACGCTGCTTCCTATGTTCATCTCTTGTTCACGAAACACTCGCAAACGGCTTGCTGGAGGATGGTTCCAGTGACCATAATCCATTCACTCATTAACCCTCAAAGACCCACTGTGCCTTATGTGGCACATGAGATTGGTGTTTCCAAGCGATATGTAGACATGACTCCTCAAAGAACCAAAGTACAATGGCACATATATTATACATAACAATAAATAGTCTATACAGACAGTAACATTATGTCAAAAAATATCTAAACCATTTACTCAAAATATCTAAAAGCACCGGCTGTGTCATCGTAGCAACATTACTACTCTTGGGACTTAGAGGATTAATGTATTGCTTTAATGTAGTGAACACTACTGGTATTGGAGTTTCCCGTGGTTACCGCAGTGAGTTAATTCATTAACGTAAACATTATGCATATGGCCACGGATCATGTCTTTTCTTTCCTATATCAAAGTTTATCCACGAACTCCACTACTGCATTTCACATGCTCAAATTCGAGTCTTGCATTTGCCAGGGATGCCATTCTCCAGAGAATTCTCTGAAATCAGAATGTCGATGCGTTTCAGAGGTTGATATTTGACATCAGGTTGAGAAGCAGCTGTCATTGAAAGTCAAAATCTTTTAAAACCTACTACTTCTTTGCTGTCACTTGTTTCTGTCTACGGTGAACACCCTTTTCCAAGTTTGGTTTTATAGAGACTGAACAGAACTAAACATGAGTGTTTATGCACATATTACGTTGTTTCTTAAAGAACTCTGGATGCGTTTGTAAATATTGCTGATTCAAGACTAGCCTACAGGCCTGCATGAAACTCTAGGAAGTTCAGAAAATTTTATGAAAAGCAAGTGGCACTCCTGATTTGTATACGGCACACTCTCCCTTCCAATCCGCTAGTCAGCGTATGTAAAGTAAGGGATGTGTCAGTTTCTCGACTTTTTTTTAAACGAATTTGCTGGTGTTCGACCCCTAGCTGCCCCTAACCATCATACCGGGGAAGATAAGTGCCATGATATTTCCCTAAAATCATGCATAAATCTAAATCTTAACTTACAATATACATTAAGCTTCCTGACACTGGCACCGCGTTGATTTGACTGTTTGACTTTCTTCCCCGGGCAATATTCCGAGACAATCCCACTTGCTGCTTGATTTTGGATTAGGAGCAGAATTAGAAAAGAGGAAGCATTCAGAAGAGTTAACCTAAACAATGATGATGTCTATGACAAGATGCTGTGTCTTCCTTAACCCTACCCCTAACACTGAACCAAACACTAGGCGGAAGAGTTCAGGAATATTGCTTACGAATTTGCCGGACTTTCGTGTTGTGTGCCGTGTGCAAATTGCATCCCTCTGTTAAGCTCAAAATGTCTCCTGTGACGTAATCTTGATTTCATTAAGCCTCCCGTGCGAATACCGACTTTGAATTAGCCAACTGCATGTAGTTTGGTTACTAACGCTACGTACACGAAGACAGAGAAGACCAACTTAAGTTATGCTGGGTCTTGGGTATCTACCTGAATATGACGCCAGAAAGCAGTTGGTTAGGTTAGTCAGATCAAGCTGCTGTAAAGTGCACGGGGGGG
>JAWQUT010000364.1:715512-723002 GCA_033807755.1 Ellobium chinense | reverse complement strand
TTAACTTACTGCACTTTCCAAATATTTAAGACTAAATCAACAAAAGTCTGAAAAGTACAAACGTTACAGACCAATGCCCACTAGTGTCATTATCATCCGCCACTCAAGTGTTTTCAAACGAGTCAGCGGGAGACTGGATAATTGCTCTTCCGATGCATTGTTCCCATTTGAGTGGGAAAGAACCATGATGAATGGGGAAAGTGAAGGGTATTATAATAACTACTAATGACTGCTAATAATACGACCCCTGCTGGTAATAAACACCCCTCATACAAATCGAACTTGGTTTCGCAAACTTTAAGAAAGGCAAAGCTTCAACAGCTGTATCACTTCGTATGTCACCAATTTGTCAATAAGTCTTTCCGTTTCAGTCATATGCGTAGTTTGTACAGCTTTCGTATGAGTGGTATAGTTTAGTCGCAGTTTTTGGGTACACAGAGATCAGTATTACAATGGTAGTACACAAATTGTTAAGACGAGGAAACTCCAGTGACCGTATTCATAATTATTACGTTAATAAACGTACTATATTCATCACTGTGAACACAACTGAATTTCGTTGAGTTTCCCGTGGTTACGGAACTGCGTTAACTAACATAGGGAATATCATGTTACCGATGACAAGGATGACGTAGGAAATGCGTCAAATAGCACTTTGTCTTCTTCAAGTGTCATTCCGACTGGCACAAGCGATAATGGTCCTTCAGTTCTGTGTCTCTACTGTCCATCCATAACATTTCACTATTGCTTTCTGTGTTTCCGTCCAGCATGCCACTCCATGCAAAATTTTCTCCTTTGTCTTCTTTTGTTTTTTTGTTTTTTTAACCCTTTAGTTTTCCAGCTGATACCAAATATATTCTAGACTGTTGTTTTCTGATTCGCGCTAGCCCCTCATAAACCTGGATCAAGGATTAATAATCAAAATTTTGGATTGTTTGGAAGTCTGGGAATAAAGTGCTTTTCGCTCTATGAAACTATAAATGGAGCCAAAATATAAACGAACAATCCTAGCACTCATTCTTTAGGAAGCTAGATTTATCAAAACCATGGAGTCAATAAAGAAGACAGGCGAATAGAAGTTGTGAGATAATCAGCAGTTTTCATGATATGATGGTTGGAAGGGAACGAACGTTCATTTGAATTTTAAGAAAAATGAAACAGCATTAAAAGTTTTGTATTTTTGAACAAAGTGTGGCAAACTGGGCCAGAGCAAGGAGTGACGGAGCCGTCACAATATTTGAACTCTAGGTCCATATCAAGGATAAATATGAAGATTTCCTCTGTAAACATTGAAATAATTGAATTTTAATCATTAGCATTAACTGATTGTAGGGTATTTATTTCAATATAATGATAATATAATTGGCATATCGAAAGAAATTGCCAGATTCTAATTCAGATGTTGCAAGAATGGTACCTTGACAGAAGTTTGATTTATATTTCACTATATGATAACAGAGAGGTATCATCCTTGTTATAGGTAGTTCGCCTATCTCGGTGAGCTTTTAAGGAGAGGGAAAAATGGTCTTAGAAAACGAAAAAAAAAATGCCAATGTCAAACTTTGGTGCTCTTTTTTAATCAATTACATTGCGACTTACTCTGTCTGTGACACTTGATAGATGTACTGGTATAATCCTGGAATAGCACCGATTTAGTCGATACCATTTATATTTGGTATCGGCGGTGCTGTTCCAGGAGACTAAATGAAGCGCATTTCAATATCGATACCGAATCGCAGTTCAATATCGATACCGAATCGGTGCTATTCCAGGATTATGCCGATGTACTTGGTTGTAACAAGCACAAAGCTAGCCCAGATTGCAAAACACCACTCCCTGCCATGCAATAGGCAATCTGTCTATGACTAAGGCGATATAATCTATTTTTGTTGCAAATTTCATTAAGCTCGGTGCAGTTATTTTGGCACAGCAGAAAAGTACAAACCACAATATAAATTTCCTGTGTGCTGTGTCTCGGTAACACCCCTTGAGACCTCGTCTCATATACAGAACAAACATCCGGGACCAAGCAGGGTTATTCGGTACATTTTTTCTCTTTCATTGGGCCGTCACGTCTCTGCTGGCAAAGCCATTTGAGATCTACACAGAATGGCCATATCCCTAAAAGAACATCCTTTACGGGCAACTTGCCCCAAGCTCGAAGGATCTTTTATCACCTTTAAGTACAAGGGCGCCTGCAAGCATTAAACGAATCTTACATATTATTTTGTTATAATGGTGTATAGATATCTGAACAACTGTTTATTGATAAATTCAAATCTCTGAGTATTTTGTTCCTCAAAGGGAGAAAAATAGCTGGCCCAGAAAATGTTACGTCGTCTAGCCACATTATCTTGAGCAGTTTGCAAGCGGATAACTTAAACTCTGAAAACATTAAACGAATCTTGCATATTATTTTGTTATAATGGTGTATAGATAGCTGAACAATTGTTTATTCATAAATTCAAATCTCTGAGTATTTTGTTCCTCAAAGGGAGAAAAATAGCTGGCCCAGAAAATTTTACGTCGTCTAGCCACATTATCTTGAGCAGTTTGCAAGCGGATAACTTAAACTCTAAAAACATTACACGAATCTTGCATATTATTTTATTATAAAGGTCTATAGACAGTTGAACAATTGTTTATCGATTAATTCAAATCTCTGAGTATTTTATTTTTCAAAGGGAGAAAAATGAGCTAGTCCAGGAAATTTTACGTTGTCTAGCATATCATCTCCAGCAGTTTCAACATATTCATGCGTGGAGTAGACCTGAAATTTCTATTTAATGGGGACAAGTTGTGGAATTAGAGGCCCTGTAATGGACGACCACCTTGTCAGTGAAAACTGCAAATTCCACTTGGTCTCTTGCAGTCTCTTCAGAGACAGTATAAACGCTGTAGATTAGCAAAAAGTAATTTCATGAAGCGAAGTAGTTGTTTACTCATTTCATTATTGCCTAGCCAGTAAGTTCATATTAAATGGATCACTATTATTGTCTACTCCCTCAGAAACTGTGCCAGCCGGCGATAGCCTTTTTTTTTTTTAAGCGAATGCCACTGTCTTTTAAGCGAAATAAAAGAAGGAACAACTGCCCTGTTCGGAGATAAAAGAATAGATTTTTGCAGGCAATACGATGGCCTGTCCACCTCCCTGTGTTTTCATAGTTTTAATCTCTCCTAGTTTTAAGCTGTGCAGCAGTTTCATATCGAGGTATTTTTACTAATAAGTCTCTGTTTGTCTCAATCTGTAGAGAAGTTAAAAGTGCTTTGCTTAAGGTAATCCTTCTCTCTTAAAAGGCCCACAAGTGAAACGCCACTCTCCCTAGGAACTAAAATATTTCCACAAATTGAGAGCCAATCTATGTCCATTGCCGTGGGAAAAGAAAAACAAAACAAAACTACAGTATCGTTGTTACTGACTTTCGCAGCTGATAGAATCAAACCGTAAACTATCGGATAAGTTACAGAAACCCATTTTAGATGACAACCACCAGCATTATCCATTGCTTTGTACAAAGTAGCGGATGGAGACAATTTAGTAGAATAGAGGGAATGCCATTCTTTGTATTGAAGGCTGGAATCCATGCTCCTCCTGGCCTTGACTCCTGCTCTTTGAGTGCACACACATACAGATGCTGTGTGTGTCCATGTTAGTAAATATGAGTGTGTATGTGCTTATGTGCATGCGGTGTGTGTGTAAGCTCGTGTGTTAGTGGAGATGTGCATTTGTTTTCAAGTATGTGTGCATGTGGCTATAAAGCGTTTCCAGCGCTTCGGGGGTAAAGATTGCAGGAGCCTAATTGGTAAAAAAAGACTGGACTGTCAGAGCTGATAGTAGCAAAGTATAGTAGCAGAGCATAAAATCTGTCCTTCAGATAGATTGTGTAGAAATAACCGTATACCAAGAAACAAAAAGTGGTGAAATTCAGTCTTGAATTAAAAAAACAAAATTGTTGCAGGTTTCCCAATGGCTTCAGCGGATATCATTTGTACGGGCCTGTGATCTGCTAAAGAAGGCCAAATTTTTAACCCCTTTTCGTATAAATTAAAATTATGAAAAATCTAAATGAAGGACCCCCACTGTAAACATTATATAATTTGAGCACAATGGTGGCACCAGACCTGCAGATTGGCCCTGGCCATCTCGGAACGTTTCTTTATCACATGGCTCAAAAAGGCTTTTACAACTTGCAACCTAAAGCGACGTATACATTGTATTTTATTATTATTGTTGTTAGAACAAAAAGTTGCGTTTCTGGACACGGCCCTCCATTAGCTTTGAGTTGATCCCAGAATTGCTGCAAATATCCCTGGCAATATCTCGGGCCTTTTTCCTTGTGGTTGATTTAGTTAGGGATAGGCTTAGGAAGAGGCAATCTTAGGACAGCCCCTAGGAAGTCTCTGCCATGTGTTTTCTTACTTTTAATCCTGTCCTTTACACCAAACCAAGCTCCAGGCGTAAGTGCTCTAGAAGATTGTCCATGAAAGTAGTCAGTCAGATGCACGCAGCACCAGTGTCAGATAGTCTAAGTAACGTAAGATTTAGGTTTAGACACTCTTCAACGGCAATATAATGGGCCTCTTCCAAGGGCCTCTGCTAATGGTTAGGGGCAGACGTCGAACCCTGGGGGTCAGCCAAAATTCATAAACAAAGTCAAGAAGTTACCATATATCCCCCTGATTGACAGAAAAGAAGGTGTGCCGCAAGTTCATGCAACCCTCTATTATTGACCATTTCCAGGTTGAATTCACTTTTCCGAATCAGCCAGCCAGGACAAACAATCCCGTATTCACCATGGCATCAGAATGCAGGTCGAAAGCGTGAATAGCTGCACAATACTTATAGATATTGGTGAACAAGCCTTTGGAGAACTGCAGGAAACTATAGCTGCGAAATAAAATTTTAAAAATGACTGGCTGTGGCCTATTTTAGCCATGTGGAGGCCTCGCTGGCTTAATTTAACCACATAGAAAACCTCATTTACCTTTCTTTCATTTACACAATTTGCCAGACTTGAGGCTCTCAACCCCTGCCCCTAACCATCAACATAGGCCCACGGATGAATTCCTTGATTTTACCCTTGAATCATGCATTAAATCCAAATCTAACTAAAGCATACTTGCGTCTCTGACCCTTACACTCCCTACACCTGACTGTTTGACTTCATTCATGGACAATATTCCAGGACATTCCCCTCTAAGTGAAAGCGCACACGAGAGAGTTTCTAGACAATTGTACAGTATAGGGACTATCCCAAAGTTTGCATTGTCCCCCTATAGGCCTATCCTATCCATGATCTTACCCCGAAATCAAGCACAAGACGGGAAAATGCTGACGTAATAATTGCCTGCGAACTTTGTCCCAGAGTTCGAGGTTCAACTCGAGTTCAAAGGAATGCCGTGTACAAATTCGTAACCGTGCATTACACATACTTCTGTGAAGAGAGTGAGTAAGTGAATAGGAAACTCCAAATTGCGGCCACTCACGTTCGACTTAGAAGTACATGTCGCCGAGCTCATTTAAACATTTGTCTTCTAAAGCCATTTTTTGAGATTTTAAGAAATTTAGTGCTTTCAACCCTTTGTTCAAAGCAAAGCTGTGAAGCAGATGAGGGTTAGCTTGTAAAATTGGGATATAATAACGATTCAAAACTCTACATTTGTTTTCATAGGGAAAAGAACATACATTGAAGATCACACCAATATGAATAATTCAAATTATGAAAAAAAAAACAAAAAAAAAAACAACATTGACTTAGGCAAATACGAAATAAGCGTGACGATGTGGTCTTTCGACACAAATTTGGTACTTTTTAAACCTTATGAGCAATACGACGAGAATTCATTAGGATCAGTAAGTAAGGCAGAAGGGGTTGGGTTGGGGAAAGAGGGTCAGATTCAATTAGAAATAGATGAGGTATCCCGGCGCTGCCCGAGAGGAGAGAAGGGGAGAGAGGATGGAGGTCAGCAAGCTCAGAATGAATAAACAACTTTTTGCGATTTATTTATGAAATGAAAACAAGATACCAAAACATTCGAAACCAAAATGATCTCGCTGTCCAGTAGAAAAGGTCGGGCTTACGAACGTTCCCTCGCGATGTTTGGTCGTTCTTCCTAATTTTTAACCTCTTAGATTGTTTAAAATTTCGGATGTGTACTAACTACAAGCAACTGCACAACAAGGGACACACAATATTGCAACGCACCCAGCACATTAAAATTTAATGATAACCTCGCATTTTAAGGAGGTTTCTTTAGGATCAGTGAAAGCTGTAAATATTAAGATAATAAGTTCATATTTTTGCAATAATTTATGCGAATGGAATATATAGAGTACATGGAATATGATAATAGTGATCATTGCTAACTTCAGTTTTACAGCGATCGATCCCTTACGGGCTTTGGGCGCTTTACAGCGAATATTTGGTACAGTGCATTTGTTCCAACTTGAATATATAAGTACACAGATACACTCACTCAAACACAGTACAGCAAATATTTAATGGAATGATTACATTAATACTCATGTTCTAACAGCATATTAGAAGGACCAATTGAGACTAAAAAGGAACTAGTCAGGATATTCCATACACAAATACTTTGTTGGCTCAAATATGCAATTGACAAGAAGATTTAGGAGTTTGTATTTAGATACTTAAACAACATTACTTCAGCTAATATCTGGTAGAATTATTACATTAATATATTAATATTTATGTTCAAGTTACATATTAGAAGGATCTAAGAGGACCAAAAAAAAAACTAATCAAAATATTCATGAAACAAATACTGTATGGACTCAAACACACCAACTGATAACAGAATTTTGGAGATTGAATACTAAAACAACACTCCACATAAAAAAAAAACAACCCCAAAAAAACTTGGTTCCATATTCCCACCCTTTTCCCCAGGGTTCAAGTCTTTTGGGTATGTGTGTATATGTATATTATGTGTGTGTATGTGTGTGTGTGTGTATGTGTGTGTGTGTGTATGTGTGTGTGTGTTTTTGTGTGTGTGTGTGTGTGTGTGTGTGTGTGAGTGTGTGGGGGGGTGGGGTGTCAGAGGAGGGGAGTCTATGGACAAACCAAAGACTAGCTTTAAGCACAATTAACCTGCTCGTTCTTTTGCAACGTCGTTTCTTTTCAGTGTGATGATCCTTGAAGGTAGTGTTCTTAAAGCGATCCCGTTATGCATCCTTACTTCATCATGTTTCGCTAGACTGAGACTGACATGCTCGGAAATAAAGGAGACGCAAATTAAGCTTTCAAGTGTCATCGTCTATCTATTTGTGCAGTAATTATCTCCTTCTAATATTGTTTGCTCTGACTGATTTTGACATTATTTTTCGCGGGTGGGGAGGGGGGAGAGGTGGTGGGAGGTTGATGTTTGCGGTAGGCTCAATTAATTCTCAAAGTGGGAGAAGGTGCACAGTTTGGGGTGTGAGGGTGGAGGGTCGTGGGTGGGNGGGGGGAGTATTTTCGTATCTT
>JAWQUT010000364.1:708012-710512 GCA_033807755.1 Ellobium chinense | reverse complement strand
AAGGATAGTGCGATGCATACTCTATAGGTTGAACTTGATAAAGCACAAGAATGCCTTCGCGCAAGCAAAAAGTATATTTATTGTTGAAGAGTACTTAGCATCGAGGTCTACCTGAACAGTGAAATGATCAAATACTATCAAAATACTATTAAATCCATGCATTCATAGAGTAACAAGATATTTTATGTAAATGAATACTTCATTTTGAGGTTACATTGCATTCAACTGCCGAAGGACTGGGCAAGGGTTGTCAAACTTCAAAAGTTATACTCTGTTAACGCACGGCTTCTGACGAACAGAAGTAGACTTAAAGATGATGGAATTATAAAATATGAAGTTTAATTCTAAAAGACCACATATTCTCTATTTTGATATGGAGATATGGTCTTTAGAAAAAAAAAAGAAAAAACCTCTCACAAATAACAAGTGAAAAGCCGTATGGAAAGGCTTCAGCACTTAAACTGGATCTAATTAAAATTCAAATTATTTTGTTGTTGTTGTTGTTGTTGTTGTTGTTGTTGTTGTTGTTGTTGTTGTTGTTGCCCTTGCTGTTTTTAACTTTGTCACTTTGTCACCAATCTATTCTGGTGCCTAACCCTCTTCAAGTGACTTTTTATTAGTACTGGACTTTTTCCTCGGCATATTTTCTGTTGAAGAAATGGTGAAATGCTCACAGTTGAAATTCAAACTTTATATCTAATGCTCCGGTTGTGACTGGGACTTAGACTTAACACGCTGAGTAGAAAGGAAAACGTTGTTTGCTGCTGCTCGTTGAGCGCAATTTCTAAAGACTTTTACTGGAAAATTTGGAATGTTTGCGGTAAACCGCAAGTGGGAGCTCCGTAAAAAGGCTACCACCATCTGAGGTTTCAAATTTGTTAGTGGAACTCTTTAATCAGCGGTCCTGTGTCTGAGGAGAGTATGACAAGAACCAAAAGTCGTATGTGTGCTCATAAATAAAAGAAATAGAAGCAAAGAATAGATATAGCAGAAATGACTCTCAAGTCACCGAGATTTTTTCTAAATCTTCCGCATCACTCGTAGTCATCTTGACTTGTTGGGATTGATACTTCCTTTGCATAGAGTCTTTGAGGGATTGCTCACAGAATAAAAGGACCAACCCTTTCGTACACCCACGGGGACCAAACAAAAGTACCCATGTCATCCGAGGCCATGTGAGGTCTTGAGGTATTTTTGCTCTGGTCCCTTGACAATGTGTCAGCTATATCCCATTCCAGTAATATGATGCTGCTTTTATGACTCTTAGTAACATCAAAGAACAGACCACTCATTTAGAACTATTAGTTGTGAAACGTCAGTTCTAAAGGATAGGCTATGAAATGTTGATTCAAATTTTAAGAAATGATGTAAGGTATAAGTTGGGTGTCTGTACAATCAATGTTATCACCGCGATCAGAAATTTAAAGGAAAATAAAACGCTAGTTTGAAGCCATTAGTTTGTGAGAATTCATTGGTCTCACATTACATACACACACACACAAAATTCCTCAGATGAAAGGTCATAAACTCTCCACAAACACAAAACATAAAAGATGTTACGAGATGCCATTTCACACATAGTTATTATAAACTGGAGTAGACATTAAAATGACTAAAGCTGAAAGAAGCTGTTAGTGCATGGAAAATACCTTTCTTTGACAACTTTCCATACAGCTTGTGTGCCCACGTACCCACTAAAAAGCCCACCACATAGTTGGTATTTTTTAAAGTGCAGGTGGACATTTTCTATATTTTTATTTCTTGTATTTTCAGCTCTTTTATTCTCTCAAACTCAGTGACTGGACTTCTATGAGAGGGCCGACTAAAATTGGTCAGTCCTTATCAAGATCTGACCATATGACTTAAAACATTTGACATTTATGAACTCTGTATAGAGCAGCGTGGCTGACTGGTTTCGGCCTTGGTCTCAAGATCTAGAGGTCAAGGCTTCAGATCAGGGGGCCCTGTGTAATCTGAAGATACCACTTCAGAACTACAACTTGAAATTCTTCTCCGACTACCATTATTCATCGTCAGTGCCGTTTACGTCATGTAAGCAAGTCGTAATCAATCAATCAAGCAATCAATCGATCGATCAATCAATCAATCAATCAATCAATCAATCAATCAATCAATCAATCAATCAATCAATAGATCTAAGTCTACACATTGAATCTTAGTATCAAGAGGCACATGGCTTGACTTAGAGTTTTGACTATACCGGCAGACCAGATTCACTCAGAACATTATCAGCTCCATGAAGATCATCCGGTGCTACTACCATTTTACAAACCCTCATCTGGCATTGGTGGCTGCCACTGACTATTGCGAGATGCCATCTTTACGAAGTGGTAGCTTGAGACAAATATTACTGACAGTATTTATCCTTTTCCAGCATTGCGGCATTGCTCATGCAAAAGATTAAGTTGCACCCAAATTAGTACTTTGGGCACTATTGGGACAGGAGTGTTTTATATTTTCTTTTCCTTCCTCCGCCCTT
>JAWQUT010000364.1:689647-702172 GCA_033807755.1 Ellobium chinense | reverse complement strand
GAGAGAGAGAGAGAGAGAGAGAGAGAGAGAGAGAGAGAGAGGAGGAGGAGCAGAATGTGAATTGCTTGTTAAAAATATTGTTCTTTTGCTCATTTACAACAGATAGTTGTCTGAGCTCAATAAACATATTGTTATTGTTATTATTGTTATTGTTAATTCTGGACAAGCCAATTCTCTTGACGTCATCCAGAAAAATATCCTGTGGCAAAATTGAAAAAAAAAGGCATTTTATTTAAATAAAAAAAATATCAACTTTAAGAATTGAAGAAATCTGGAATAACTTTTTAAGCATATGAACAGACGAGCAAAATCTATAATTAGAGCAATTAGGTGTATACTTTTGTTACAGTAAAAACATTTTAAAAAACACATATCAAAGAGCGGTCTGAATATTTGAAGATCTCACACTTTGAATTTAAGTTAAATTGTTTTCGGCCACCCAATATTTAGAACAGATTTCGTCAACGCATGGTACCCGTCAGCATCAGATAGAAGCTGACTTTTCCATATACCTCGTCAAAGGAGTCTGAAAGACAATTGGAAAATTCAGGTTACACACGCCTAAGTCTTTTTGCTATGTACTACTATGAACTGTTGACTGCCGTCAGTCCAGCCCTAAGTTTCGTTGGCTATTCCCACTCACCAGTAATAGAGATGAGCATCTGATTTGAAAACAAATAATTACTTTTAATAGCCCATGAGAAGTAAAGTTATTTTGCTGTGTCTTTTCGTTTAAACCACCCCAATGAGGTCTCAGGCTAATTCAAGAGGACAGGGGGTTAGCTCATTGGCAGCATCTATCTTTTCAAACCTCTGACCCAAACTAGTGCTGCTTTAATTTAACCTAAATTGGTCAGGGAAGTGATAAATGCATTAGAACAGGCCACGGCTAAGGTCACTGGACCTCTGAGAGGGAGAAAAAAAAGATATGATAAATAGACCACCTTTCCTAATAAGTCCAACTCAAGGGACCTCAAAACTAATGCGTGTGTGTAACCAAAAGAGTCAGTCTAATATGAACGAGAGGAACGAACGTATTAAGACATCTTAGACATATAAATCAGTCTCCGGTCTCTCTAGGCCAAAGCAGCACAGAGCTGGTGTGAGCCTCATCCCAAAGGCGTACTGGTAAGAGTTTTTCGTAGGACAGGCTGGGAAGGCTATAGCCTACTTCATGAAAGAGGAAAATAAGAAAGACACACCGAATCCATCCATCCATCCATCCATCCATCCATCCATCCATCCATCCATCCATCCATCCACCCACTCACCCATCCATCCATCCATCCATCCATCCATCCATCCATCCATCCATCCATCCATCCATCCATCCATCCATCCATCCATTTTGATGGCCATTTAATTCTTGTATGGTCAATACTTCTCTGACACCAACATATTCAAAATGGTCCACGTTTTCAATATGATCTCTAGTTACCTTATCCCTGGGTTCCTTTTTTGTGCCTATCATGTCCTTTATTATTTTTTTTCTTCTATACGTTAGGAAAGGGAGGTTCTATCCTTTCCTAGAAGTTGTACTGCAGAATATATAGATCTAATAATAATAATAATAATAATAATAATAATAATAATAAATACAACTTTATTTACCCCGTAGGGAAATTGTTTTACAATGTCACACAGTGTTAAACATCTCATTCATAATACAAACACATATAATAACAGTACACATCATACATGTAAATACATAATATTACAAATGAAATGCATAACAAAGTCATTGCTGGTCGACAGCGGTGCAGCGCCCTGGTCCCCCCAGCTCTAAAGCCAGGTACTCATTTACACCTGAGTCGAGTGAGGAAATGGAAGCGAAGTGTCTTTCCCAAGGACGCTACAGTGTAAACCGCCCAGCTCGCGAGTCAAACACATAAACCTTAGACTTGAAAGTCTTCAGTTTCTGAGTACGACTCACAAACCGCACGGCCACGCAACTTAGCACAATATAGACACCGGAGTTACTATGCAAAATTGCAAATCAAAGTGCTAAATGGCACGTAAAGTATTCTACCCTGATAAAGGTGTTATCAGGACAAGCATCATATGCAGTATCAACAGTTGTTTCACCTAGGTTTCTTAAATACCTTAATGGATGACCCTTTCAAGACTTATCTGGGTTTTCTACATTGACACTATAATTACGAGGAACTAACAGCACCCTTTGGTGTAAACTATTCTGAATAACTTTGTGTCTAAACAAAAATTCAAAAAAGCTTCGATAGGGATATGAACATAGATATCTGAGAGACATGGGCGAAAGTTGGTGTGAAGCAAGTGGTGCTATCGCAAATTACAGTTGCCCTAGGAGCATCACTCTAGGGAAGTCAAATTTTGCATCGAAAGTCTAATACATGAATAGTGATAAGTTGCACACCATTATTATACAGTCCACCTGGTGTTTGCACAGAAAACAATAAAAGTTAAGTTTTTTTTAATGACTTCACTGTTTATCGACCGATATTTACGAAACTTTGTATGCCACAATATAACAAGGAGTCTTAATTATTTGTACGCTTTCAAGCGTTTTTTTTTCTTTGTTTCTGTAATGCCTATGAAAGCACCTGCATAGATTTCACAGTTCTACAGTAAAAACTTGTGACGAAAATTACTCACTACAATCGTGATCCTCTGAGGGGTTGCTATAAAACCTCTATACTTTTAGTCAGAGGGACTGGGTGTTAAATATCCCTTCTGTAGTCACTAAATGACCTACTCTTCTAGACCGGACAGAACCCAATCTTTTGTTTCTATTAAAGTGATCCACTACTCAACCCTTGTAAAGTATAGTAATTACTGTGGTGCGCACTGCCCTTTTCCAATTCAATTATGTCGCATGCAAAATTGCGCACCAAAATGTTGAACAGTGCATTTTTTGTTGTTGTGCGAAATGATCTTAGGAAAATTATATCTCAGACTGCAGCTATGGCTTGGCCATCAGATTTCACACATGTATTTGAGAGGCAGAAACATTTACTAGTTGTGAGATTCATTCTCGCTCTGTTACTTTTAGAGACAGCCTTTCCCCTTAGTTCCATCTATCATTTTTTTGAGAAACACATATTAAAAGTCCCTCTGTAAGTATGTGCCTTAACGTGTCTTTGATAATTATATGAGTGTCAAATCTGGTTGTGAAGTAACGAATGTATTTTGAGATAATATTTTCCTAAGCTCACCATCCACAACCGAAAAAAATGCACTGTTCAGCACTTTGGTGCTCAATTTTGCACTTACAATGTATTGTGCGCACCACAGTAGTGCACTTCATTCTTCAGGAGGAGAGTAGTATATTGCCTTAAGAATACTCAAAATCACACCACATGCAAAATTTAAGAAAAATCCTTCAAAAATAAAGCCTCCATTGCCAGACAGCGCTGTTTATTTCCCGTGAAACGAACTATAATTTGCATTTCAACCTCGGAGAAAGAGTAGCAGCTCCCTTTGAGAAACTGTCTCTCTTTCTTTGATTGTTTTTTGCTTGAGGAGAGTATGAGCATTTACATTGCACTTCTTATCCGTTCGCATTTATTTTTAACTGCTTGATTAGATTAAGCTATGGCACTAAGACATGTAATTAACATGGTGTGCAACGTATCACCATGAATGCAGTGGATTCCTATGCAAACTTGCACACTAAAGTGCTGAATGGTGCATTTTTCTCTATCTAGGGTGATGATCTTAGGGCAATTGTCATTTGCGATGGGCCCCACTTGTGTGACACCTGATTTCCCACACGTTTCTCAGACATCTGTATGCATGATCTTAAAGAGGTGTTTCCCGATTTTGTGTTTGGATGTATAGTTATCTTATTTATCATAAAAGGGTGTTGCTAGTTTCTGATAATTCTGCATCAAAGCAGAACATTAAAAATTTTAAAAAGCCTCCATAAAATCATGCATAAAGGTATCTCAGAGACAAGGATGAAATCTGGTGTCAAACAAATGGTGTCATCGCTAATTTTGTTCTAAGATCATCACCGTTGAGAAAGCAGAATGCACCATTCCGCATTTTGATGCGTAATTTTGTATAGAAATCCAATGCACTCACGTTATGTATATTACAGTCCCTGGAAAAGGGTAGTGCCGCCCCTTAAATCAATCCACTGGTGCACTGTTGTGTTGCACACTGCCCTTTTCCAGTTCAATAAATTCTACATGTAAAATCATGCACTAGAGTGTTGAACAGTGCAGTTGTTTTTTTTTTCTGTTATGGATCTTGATCTTAGGAAAACGTCAAAATACATTCATTATTTCACAACCAGATTTCACACATATTATATTAAAGACACACTAAGGCTCATACTTTCAGAGGGATTTTTATTAGGTGTTTCTCGAGAAAAAGTTAGGTGAAACGAAAGGAAAAAGCTGTCTCTCAAAGTAACAGAACGAGAATGAACCTCACATATATAAAATGCCTTTGTAAGAACATTTATTACTTTGTATCAGATACATGTGTGAAATCGGATGGCCAAGCAACAGCTGCAGTTTGAGATACAATTTTCCTACCCACAACAAAGAAAAGTGCACTGTGTAACATTTTGGTGCGCAATTTTGCATGTGACGAAACTGAATTTGAAGAGGGCAGTGCGCACCACAGTAAAGCACTATAGTCTACAAGGGTAAAGCAGTGGATTACCTTGGGCCACTGCTAAAATATTCTTTCTCTACCTTGGTGAGAAAATGAAGATTTTAAGACCTCCGCCTCTGAATCTTGTTTCCATAAGCCGTCTTAGATTGTACATAATATTACAACACGCAGACAGCATTATGCTTTTTGTTCTGTCTATCTTCATGTTTGGGCTCCTATATTCTTGTATGTGATAAAGGCTCTTTTTTCCCTTTCATGTGTATGTTAAATTTTATCTTCAATGACATGGCGTGACATTTTTTTTTGNGAGGGGGGGAGGGGGGAGGCTTTTTTTTTTAGCTTCGCGAGACAAGTTTTTTTTGGCTTTTTTTTTTCGCTCAGTTTTTGCGGAATATTTATTTTGGACCTGGCAAGGACTGTATTGCCCTTAAGGGAGTCCACTATCCCACCTTGTGAATTATAGTGCAATACTGTGGTGCCCACCGACCTTATTTAATTCAGAACATTTTGCATGCAAAATTGCGCACCACAGTGGTGCAGAATGGGTCTTTCCCTATTGTGGATAATGATCTTAGGAAATCTTTTTCTCAAAATTTCTTGGTACTTTACCACGAGATTTCACACATGAATTTAAGACACACTGATGGATATACTTTCAGTGGCAGTTTATCTTTGTAAGTTTAATTCGCATTACATTTCTTTGAGAGACAGGTCTTTCCCTTTGATTCTTTTTCTCAAAACACACAAATAAATAATGCCGCCCTTCGTAGGTCTATGGTGGCTTAAGAGAAATCTGGTGGTGAAGTAACAACAGTATTTTGAGAAAACGTGTTCCTATGATCAATACCTACATTATGCAAAAAAGCACTGTGTAACACTTTGTTGCACAATTTTGCATTCAAAATATACGCACTAGGAAAAAAAATGCAGTGCGCATCATATTATGCACCATAATCTGGTTGGAAGAGTAGTGGTCGCTATCGTAAGCGAAGTAAACCTATACATTTTGTTACTGCATATCGGACTGTATGCACACAGCTGTCTACCTTTACGCGCTGTTTGTAACTACTAGAAACATTATTGATGTTTTAGGACTTTCCCATAGATGATCTGAAATTTAGAGAGAAGAAGGACAGATCAAGGCGAGGGAAGAAATAAAAATCTATGAAGTAAAACAACCAAAAGATGGGAAGATTGGTGTCATGTCTCGAGGCCAGTCAAAATGCAGCTTTTATCGCTGGACGAGAAACTTCAGTAAAAGATATCTAGACTATATCAGAAGATGACCTGTCTTTCACCACTGTGTGTGTGTGTGTGTGTGTGTGTGTGTGTGTGTGTGTGTGTGTGTGTGTGTGAGTGTGTGTGTATGTGTATGTGTATGTATGTGCTGTGTGTATGTGTGCGTGTGTGTGCGTGTGTGCTGTGTGTGTGTGTGTGTGTGTGTGTGTGTGTGTGTGTGTGTGTGTGTGTGTGTGCGCACGCGAGCATGCGTGCGTTTGTGTTGTGTGGTGGTGTGTGATGGTGTATATTGTGTTCAGTGTGTGTCCTTACGTGCGATTGTGTGCGGATGTGTGTGTGTGTATGTGTGAGTATGTGTATATGTGAATGTGTATGTATGTGCTGTGTGTATGTGTGCGTATGTGTGTGCGAGTGTGCTGTGTGTGTATGTGTGTGTGTGTATATGTGTGTGTGTGCTGTGTGTATGTGTGCTGTGTGTGTGTGTGTTTGTGTGTGTGTGTGTGTGTGTGTGTGTGTGTGTGTGTGTGTGTGTGTGTGTGTGTGCCCCCCCACCTTTTTTTATCGGCTCATTCAGCCATCCAGATTGATGCCCCAACTTTTCAAGATCAGCAAATCGTGGCAAACTGCACTTACCGCTTTGTGATTTTTATCCGGTGTTTATTATTGAAAGTGCGTATGTTATGAACTCTGCCATATGAAGAATAAGTTTTGTTTTGCATCGTTACAAAACTCGACAAAGAACAAAGGCTATTCGATTGAAAGAAGAGTAATAAAAACATACTGACTCACACACGGTCTGCACAAATTGTTAAAGGACATTTTGTATATTCGTAAGTCAAAGAAGATTCGAATAATTCCTTGCATCCCACGATTCCTGCTGATCGTTTCATTCTGGACTCGCATTTTGGTACAGGATTCTTATTCAATACCTACACACATGCTTTCAGCCTTCGACATACTGAAGATATAATAATAATAATAATAATAATAATAATAATAATAATTATGCGGGTTATTAGTTTCATATCCAGGGTAATGTCCGCTCACGCAACTTTATATTATCATCCCGTCGGCCTGATTATTCTAGGTTTTTCTCAGCTCCTTGGGGAACCTACAGTGCCGTTGTCATATTTCCGGCGCAGATCACTAGCTTTCTGACAATATCTTGCACTGCCTATAGTGATGTACCCATTTTACAGACGGGTGGGCTGAAGTGTAAGTGAAATACTTTTCCCAAGGCATTGACAATATGATCGTGGTCTTGGGTGGGAATCAAACTCACGACCTTTGGATCTTGTGTCCAAGGCCGTAATCATTCAGCCAAGTTGGTCCATAATATCATCTATGAAAGGCTGTGCACTTGTGCAGGCCGCACCGGTGTTTCTACTCTAAGCTTTTTAAATGGTTGACATAATATGGTAAACCATATTATGCAAGTCGCTTATAGGAACTTTTTTAACGAACTGATAAAACTGCGTGTACTTTTCTTCTCGAGAACTAGTAACAACTTAACATTATTTATTAACAGATAAACGGGAATGTCAGATATCAATAATTATACTTTCCATAAAATAAATGTTGTAACAGCCTGACTGATAAGCTTTAATAGGACCATCTCATTATAACAACCTGCCCCGTAATATTAAAAATTCCGACTCATTGGCTGCACTCAAGGGGTTACTTAAAACACATCTGTGCAGTAAAACAGTTTGATTGGTAGTTTAACATAGCTGACTCTGTCACAACTACATTTTGAATAGATCTATATTATATTGTATATGATTATGTGTGAGTAGGTATGCGTGCGTGTGTCTATGCATGCGTGTGTGTGTGTGTGTGTGTGTGTGTGTGTGTGTGTGTGTGTGTGTGTGTGTGTGTGTGTGTGTGTGTGTGTGTATGTATGTGTTCAGGTACGAGTGTTTTCTCATACTTATTGTATTGAAGTGAGCTTGCGTGCGTATCTGAGAGAATGTTAAAATGTCAAAGCGCCTGGAGCCCACCTCGGGGATTGGGCGCTATACAAATACAATTTATTAATGTTATTATTATTATTATTATTATCTTTGGTAGGTAAGATGTAAATCCCAAATTTTAAGGTTAGATTCGACTTCTATGATTTATTCGAATTCGAAATGATTAATCCCCGCATCACCAGATTTCTTACAGGAACACGCCCACGTCACCAGCTATTCAGAATCATACAGGATGACTCAGATTAAATATCAATGGGATGAAAGTTATTGAATTTATATGGTGTGAATAAAAATAGGCTACGGAGTGTTACCAAAAAAAATGAGATTATTAATTTTATGAACAAAATTTGCAATTTTCTTTGCAAAAGTTTGAAATTTTCAGAAGAAGAGTACTTTTAATACATGATCATTGATTAGAATTCATAATTTTCAATGCAAAGTCTTGAAATTTTTAAGACGTTAAATACATTTAAAGGAAAGCTCATGAAGCTAAAGAAATGGTAAATTTGTATACTTTAGTGCCACTGGACAAAAAGATAGTATTGACGAAATTTATACCTTAACGTGTCCCTAAAATCGTTTAACTTAAAAAACAGATGATGAGGTTCCTGTAATGCAAACACAACCTTTTGATGAATTATCTTATGCTTTAAGAAATTGGTTTACACATTGTTTTACTTTCCCCTTTCCTTGGCCCAAAGAGCATACCATATTTGTCCTGGACACCTAGAGTCAGGTGGATTCTGCAATCTGAATTGTATTCAAGCCGTGCAGAATCATTATCAAACAAGAGCGTTTCCTTTTCCAGAGATTGTGATACACATACCATTGTGTGCAACTTATGCCAGCGAGTGCACTGGATTTCTAGGCAAAATTACACACCAAAGTGCTGAATGGTGCATTCTTCTTACTCAAGGGTGATGATCTTACAACAAGTGTCTTTAACGATGACAATAGTCGTTTGACACCCATTCCTCATAGATATCTTTATGTATGATCCTAGGGAGATTATTTTGGATTTTTTAAAATTTTGACGCAGAATTGTCAGAAACTAGCAGCATCCTTTGACGATAAATGAAGGAACTATAGCCAGACAGAAATCAGGAAAAGCCCCCATAGGATCATGCATCAACGTGTCCATGAGACGTGGATGAAATCAGGGATAAAAAAAATGGTGCCATCGCAATCGACATGACAGTTGCTCTAAGAGCATCACCTTTGGGAAAGAAAAGTGCACCATTCAGCACTTTGGTGTGCAACTTTGCATAGCAATCCACTGCATTCGTGGTGATACGTTACACACCATGTCATGTGCATTACATCCTTGGGAAAAGGCTAGTGCCTTCCCTCAACCGCACCGGTGTTGAGGCCATCCAAATTGTCTACAGATTTACTATCAAAATGTTATAAAATTAAGAAAATACACAGTCTCATTTCTTTTGAGACATCCTGTACTCTAAGTTTATTTTTATTTTGCCAAGTTTAAAAAAAAATGTTTCTAACCGGACCTGCCAAAATCTCTCGGCCATAGCCAAACGTAATGGACACCCTCCCACCCGCGTTTCTATTCAGTTTTTCTTAACATAAGAAACTGTGTTAATTTCGCTTTATTACGAATGTTGTGTTACATACTGTCATACCCTGCCTCTCCCCAACCCCTCTCCCCCTCCAGAAAAATGTCCAAGTAGCTTTAGCCCAGAACAAAGAGAGTGCATTCAGCTTAGAAATTCAAGAAAAACAAAACATTAAAAATATTGCGACGGTGTCAAATTTCGCGATTTTTTTGGCCTCATGTTTGTCTGGAAGCAGTATAAATAAGACTTCATATCTGGCTCACCCTTGTGCAGGCCATCAAGCAAGCATCGAGACGACATCGAGCAATTGGTAAGTATTTACTTGTGATTTGTCTACGTCTTAAAACATAACGACAATGTTTTATTGTGCGAAGACATTCTGGACTTAGACGAAAAATCATATGTATTATTTAAAAATCTAAATCTTTCGGGGTGGTATGTCCAATAATCATTGTAGACTCAGGTGAAGAATCTTGTTAACTATTTAAGGGGTTTGATTCTTTTGGGATGAAATGTCCAATGTAAAGTTTTCAAAATGAAATTTGGTAAGTACGGTCATATTGTTTATTAGTTGTTGTTTTTTTGTGTGTGTCGATCTTTAAGCCTGAAATTTTCGAGTATTCTCGTTTGTTTGTTTGTTTGTTTGTTTGTTTGTTTGTTTATTTGTTTGTTTGTTTGTTTGTTTGTTTGTTTTTTTTTTGTATATTTGAATCCAACCTTGTGTGCTCACTCTGTTACATGGCCTTATGGTGGTGTTGGAGGTTTAAAGCTATTACGATTTTCTTCTTTTAGCCAGCATGCCGTTTTCTCTGTGCTATTCAAAGAAAGCCTGCAAAATTAATAAAATTCTCCTTTAAATTGGATGATTTAGGCGTAGTTGAGCTGTCGTCCTGTCGAATCTGTCGACTGCGCAACCAGATTTCTCTCTCAAAGCCTTAGTTCAACTTTTATCGTTCATAAACTCAAAAACACCGGCGTGGAAGAGTTTCTTCTGTAGTGACATTCTTGAAAACTCTGATATATTTACTTTGTCAAAATGCACATTTTCCTAGCAGGGTCACGCACTTTTAGATCCGCCCTCGTAGCCCTAAGGACCCGACAATAGCCAAGGTGCATAATACAGCCGAACATTCTTACTGCAAAAACTTTTTTTAAAAATGTAGTGGTGTTCATAGGATGAAGTTGATTCATTTGATGTCACCCGTACGCGGGGACAGAGACCTTCATGCATCACTGATTTGGCTATGAAATAGAAATATGGCCTATATAAATATAAGTGGTATAATAGAGGTATAATAGAGGATACTCCATTTCTCTTTACCAATCAGTGTGCGTAAATTCGGGGGGTGTGTCAGCGTCTCTACTTCGTTTAGGAAATTTTTCGCATTTTTGGTGACTCGACCCCTGCCCTTCACTATCGATGTAAGTCCTTGAGAGAGTTCCTATGATATTGCCTTTAAATCAGGCATAAACCTGACACGTAACATCAAGCATGCTTAAAGTGCATGATGTTGGCATCTCGCACATTTATTTTGAGTGTATAACTTTCTTCACAGGCAATGTTCCAGGACACTCTTGTCTAGAGCATGGCTTAGGTTACTGGCAATGTTAGTTTGTAGGGACTATCCTGCTTTTTCCTCCAAAACCTTAACCTAAACCCTTCCTCTAACCATATACACAGCCCTAAATGGGTGTGCCTGTAACGCTAAACCTACACGAAGTCCTAAGCGGGAATGTCTTAGACTATTGCTTACGAAACTTGCTATAGTACCGGATTCAACAAGATTTCAATGCAGTACTATGTGCAGCAACACAAATCTCTACTGTAATCGTAAAATGCATGCAACCACAGAAATAGAGACTTGCGTTTCTACACGCGCATTGCATTGCGTTCTTGGTGACCTTAGTGACACTGGAGCTCTGGTAAATTTCGTTGGGCATATATCAGGATATTACCGCGTTGATCTTGGCTTAGGATTGCAGGAGGATTAGGGGTAGTATTAAGGAAAAAAAAGCAAGCCTGGGACATTCCTTACAAATTTTCACTGTCTTAGAGCCCCCCCCCCCTCTCTGTCTCTCTCTCTCTCTCTCTGTCTCTCTCTCTCTCTCTCTCTCTCTCTCTCTCACTCTCTCACATGTGTGCTTTCTCTTTTCTTATCCTCTTCTCAACGCTTAATCAAGCTCTATGCAGGAATGTATTGTACTATTGAACATGGAGGAAGTCAAATAGTCTGATGTACGCGATGCGAGTGTCAGGCAACTTAACCATGCTTTGAGATAAAGATTAAGGTTTAAGCATAAGTTAAGGGCAATATGATGGGAGTCCCCCAAGGTGTTGTGCTGATGATTAAAGGCACGGTTCGAACTCCGGAAGTCCGGCAAATTTCGAAAACAAAGACGTGAAGCTAGCACATCCTCGGATTGGCGTACGCTGACTGACAGAAGGGATATCGCGTCGTGTAGGCTACATATGCAGCTTTCTATTCATTAACAGCCTAAAGTAGAATCAAAACTAGTAATGTGCAGTGGTGCCCGATCTCTTCACAGTAGGCTTTTATCTATATTAATAAATCGCTTCAGCCAAATTTGTGTCACAGATTTCTTGAGATTATGTAATGTAAAAACATGCGGTTTTCACCTAAATTCGTAGAAAAATACACAAAAAGTAGCTATACACATCAGTCCTCTTCCTTTTTTTTTACCCTTTTAACCAAAAGAATGTGTATAGCAACGAAATACACTTTCCAATAGATCTTTTCAATCCGCCCGATTCGCCAATCGTCCAACTTTTTCACGGAGTCCAATGCATTCGTCTATGTGCCTTTCGGTGCCTAGGTATTCTTTCGCCGCTGGTGCGTTGCCTGCCTGCCCATTTGTAAAATAGGGTGTTAGTCTTGTCATAAATAAACGGAGACGTTTGTAATGTAGCCTACGGCTGAAGAGCATTTTTTTTTCAAAAACTCGATAAAAGGGGATGATAACGTATTCAGATATGCATGTCTTTGTTACTTCATTCAAAACAAAATTGAGCCCCAATCTGAATTCCTTCGAATTTTATGCCAATTTAGAGTCCATGCTATATCTATATCAGTGTGTGTGTATGTGAATGTGTGTGTGTGTGTGTGTGTGTGTGTGTG